>VMBQ01001812.1:144479-168012 GCA_007657795.1 Dreissena rostriformis | reverse complement strand
ATTGATACAAAGTGCCAGGGATTAATCACCACTGGGATAATGGCTGATCCCAGAGATTGGTCTGTGGGGATGACTAATGATAGCGCTGTTAACAAACCATCTTGTTGTTATATTATATGAACAATTAAGAATAAGGTTAATGGTATGAATATAAAAACTAAGCATTATAGTGTTAAAAAAATAATAATTCAGTTCCTAAAATCACCAAGCTTTTCTTTGTCTTAGGATGAGAAATTCAGAATGATGTGCATGTATTTGTGAAGTGATTATATTGAACTTAAAGCTTACATCATCAACAATGTTACCATTATAATACTTGCCAATCAAACATACATTTAAAAAGTTGGATAAGTAAGAATGTTCCATTTAACAAACAACTAATATGAAAGACAATGGATGAAGAGAGAAGATGCATAGAATCTACTGAAAGAGCTCAGGCCATCACAAAAGTAACAGAACACACTTTTATGTGAAGTTGCAACAAGACAATGCTTTAAACGCAGTTTCATTTGTCATATACATCACATGTATATCATTTTTCACCATTTGTATGTCAAACAGACTCCTGCCTATATAATGGCATCATTTAAATAGATTTAACCACAAATATGTAATTTTTTATGTATGTGCCTTTCGTTATTTTTTTAAATCAACTCAAAACTGAAACGGTGCCCATGAGTGCTTGAACAGTAAAAAAATACAATTGAAATGGTTAGTCCCGCAAATTGGATTTCCGCGCCAGTCTTTTGACATTTTTACTGGCAATGTCCGGCAGGTCTGCGGTCTTTCGCCATGTTTGATTTTCACTTATTTTGCTCTGCTCTAGTCACAAAAGAGTATCTGTGAATGCTAAGATCTGATAATTTCTCTCATGCATTCATATGAAGCATCAGATCAAATCCCAAGATCCAGGTAACCATTCATGAACCTGGCACAGAATTATCACACCTTATCAGAAGTGTTTCAGAAACTTTCACTACATTGATAATTTAGTATGGCCTCTGGTATAAAACCTTCATTTTTGCTGGAACCACACAATAAATCTGTCTTGAGAAGTCTCCCAAAGATTTCATGACGACTCTGGAGGGGACATTTAACTGTTGGTGAATTCCCCAGAATGTAGGACTGCCAAACTATTTTAAGATATAATTACGACTTCAGAACTTAATTTAGCAGTAAAAAGAAATATGTTATAAAAAGGAGAATATGAAATTAAATGTCACTCAAGGATAATCTACATATTATATCCTTTTGCCTGTAACCTACATGTGTGTGTATGCCCCATGAAAAATAATATACTGACTTTTCTGAATAGAATAAAATGAATGAATAAAGCATGGCTAAAAAAACACATGCAAGAAGCCACCTGTTGCAGATTACTTGCCCAACAGACATAAACTATAAAATTTCCTCTTGTTACTGCAGTGTTTTTCTCAGCATTTTAGGAATGGGGCCCCGGTCCCTTTGGATTGGGAAAAATGGCGTTGTTTTGACCAAAATTGGGAAATAAGTGTTGTTGTTGATTTTCTAACAAAATTAATGCTTAAAAATTGATAGTAAACGTGTTTTCAACATTATATTTACTATGACCTAACAAAAAAACATGTTTGTTTCCGGTTACCCGACCGACCGTGTCAGTTTACCCCCGACTGCAATTTTTTTATTAAAATAAATAAATAAAAAAACAAACAAAATTGCGAGTGGACAACAACGATATTGTTTTACACTATTCGGTCGCGATTTAGACCGCAAACGGCCCTAAGTTTATACCACGCCGATATCGTCAAAAATGGCCATCTGCTCGAGCGTGGTGGCTTGACCCCAAGGCTGAGCCGCCATTTTCTTCCGCCATTTTGGAATTCAGCGTAGCGGAAAAAGTCCAATGACGAGGCAAAGTCATATTTATATCGAATAAAACCTGACTTATTTTAAAAGGTAAATACATTTTAAACATTATTTCAAATTATTGTAATTTAATTTTCAGTAGTATTTTTAAAATTTTATTATAAAAACTGATCGTTCCCTCGATGTGATGTTTGACAGCTTCACGTTTGTTTTTATGTAAACGTTTCCGTGTTTTATTAAATGAAATCTTAACCTCAAGTGTGAAACAGTACTTGATTATCTCAATAAAGTCATTATCTGTAATATCTTGCATTGTTTTGTACTAAATGAGCACGAACATCAAATAATTCTGAACATTAAAAAAAAACACACACAAAAAAACGACCTACCGACCCTCATTTTTTTAGCCCGTAACCGGAAACATACATGTTTTTTCGTTAGGCCTAAGGGTGAACTTTTAAAGCTGGATGGGAGATTAACTTAATGTTGAGATCTAACAAAAAAAAAATTGTTTTGAAACCTTCCATTGGGAATTCTTAGGTCCCATTTGGGAAAAATATATACTTTTTTTCCATTGGGAATGAGACTGACAGTGCGATCACTATATGCCCACCTTCGGGGGCATACAAAACAAGACTATTGCCAAGCAATTATGTCCCCTACCGGCTCCACCATTGTCAGATTTTTTTTTTTTTTTATTTGTTGCCATAGCAACCATAATTTTTGACGTAGGAACAAAATGAAATGACGTGCATAATGTCCATATTGCCATCTATCCATGTTTCAAGTTTCATGAAAAAATATGAAGAACTTTTTAAGTTATCGCAGGATCCAGAAAACCACCATTTCCAGCAGTATTTCTAGTCTATTTGTTGCCATAGCAACCATAATTTTTGACGTAGGAACAAAATTAAATGACCTTCATAATGTCCATATCGCCATCTATCCATGTTTCAAGTTTCATGAAAAAATATGAAGAACTTTTAAAGTTATCGCAGGATCCAGAAAATTGTTACAGACTGACTGACAGACAGACTGAAGGAATGCAAACCGGTAGGGGACAAAAAACACACTATTCAGTATGATGCTAAGTAAGACAATACTCAATGCTTGACTTGTATTTCAATTTAGTCTATATGAAAAGACCTATAATCTTATATATGGGTGTCATAGCAACATTCGGTGACATTTCTAATCTAAAAGTGCATTTAAATGAGACAAAATAATGTTGACATTTGAACATGTCAGAGAATTGCTATGTTCCCACCTAAAAATAATCACATGGTTGTGTGTTTTACAGTTTTCCCACCAAAAAAATAGCATCAGCATTCATAAATAAACATTTTTATTTGTACTTAATATAATAATTATTTTTTAAACAATAAATGTTTTTGCATTGCAATTTGTTTGTTAAAGAATAAGGTCACCGTTCTAGAGTAAGACGACAAGTATTAATGAAGGATTGAGTAGTAATATAATTTATAATTACATCCATTAATTTTATTATTTGTTATCTATTCTACTTCTACATAATAAATGAAGAAAATTGCTGTATATACCATAATTATTACAATTATCAATAACTTAATAAAAATGTCTTTCCAAATATGGTAATAAAACTTGAAATGCAGAGATATTTTACAGTGAAGGTCTACTGCTGGTCTACTGCTATTTTGTGCTGTTATACACAGTTAAGCCCTAAAGAATGTTAAGTATGCCAGTCCTTTGCGTCATGACAAAAGGCAGACAGTGCTAGCACACATGTCATTTCTACACTGTCATTTAATGAATTCACTTGACACATACTTCAGAACACAGAAAAAAACCACTGTCAGCAGTAATAATCTGCCACAGGACTGGTTAAATTTTCAGAATTTTAATAAATGTACAGTTAACACTCTACAGCATACACTTTCCACAATAAGTTGAAGAAAGTGCATAAAGGCCCATTGATGTGCAATTTGAACATAAAGCTTGGGCACAAGGATATATGATCAAACTAATATTTACAAATAGTGTGCAGTTTACATGTATGCATGATATTCAAACTGATGTTATGAATCACATGCAGTGCTCTTTCTGGTATGTATGATAATTATGATAACAAATTTGGGATGGCAGCCAATAAACAGTCAAAGTTTTTAGGCATCCTGTTTTAAATGTGAGTATAAACTATACAATTAAATGAAAAGGCCATCGCATTTTGGCAGTTTTTTACAAATTCTCGGCAGAAATGTGGGCAGCAATTCAATAAAACAAAATATTTTTGTAAATAGTATGACATGGCATCATGATTGTGATTTGTCTCCTGATTTACATCTAATTACAATCTATAAATGAAAATAACTTCTCTTTTATCGTTCATCAAATCTCATACACCTTTCTATAAGGACAGTTGGCATAAAAAATAACTTCATCTTGGTAATACATTGTAGTTTAATATACTCAGCCTTCTCCAAATACAGGGTTGTTGTTTTCACCAGATTTGTATTGTTGTTTCTTTTTATTGGTGTTTGACAGAGAGAGAACTAAAACTAGCCAAAGGCAACCAGAATTTACAAACAACCACTCTGGTGAAGTATGCAGAACACAATTATGGCGTTTAGACCAGGAAACCTGCCCTTTTCAATCGCAAGTGTGAGATCTTGGTTTTATCAAAATGAACAATCAACCTCTGTATACACAATTAGATAACCCAATCTGCACGCCCAGCAGAATAGCAGTTTGTAAAATCGGGACCAGAGGTTTAACCATAAATGGTTGCATTTCGTATTGCAAATATCACGTAATAGTATACCGACACAGCGTGCAAAAACGATAGCAGGCCATGTATAGATAGCAGACCATGTATAAACGTATGCACATGAAATTTAAACCTATCCTTGAAATATGAACATTCAGAAAACTAAGTGCACTGCACATTTTAATAGACGAAAGTCTGAGTCACAAATAACTAGAGCTTTGTCACTGACGTGACGTATACCCCCACATGCTGCATTGACACAGAATATTTTGCATGCTGTCTCACAAAACAAGAGAAGCTTATTTATGGCAATTTTTAAGAATTATAATGCCATTATCATTAATGGCCATTTTGACCTTTGAAATCTTGAATTCTTTGGCATGATACGCCATCCAATGCCTGTGAACAAAATTAATGTGGAGAGTAATATTAAAATCTCACAATGAATGACATAGTTATGGCCCAGACAAGCTTATTTATGGCCATTTTTGACCTTTGAACTCAAAGTGTGACCTTGACCTTGGAGATATCGACGTAATTTTATCGCGCAACACACCGTCCAATAATGGTTAACAAATGTGCCAATTGATTTCAAAATCCCACAATGAACGACATAGTAATGGCCTGGACAAGCTCAACTATGGCTATTTTTTACCTTTGAACTCATGTGTGACCTTGACCTTTGAGATATTGACGTAATTCTTTCGCGCGACACACCGTCCAATGATGGTGAACAAATGTGCCAATTGATTTCAAAGCCTCACAATGAACAACATAGCTATGGCCCGGACAAGCTCATTTATGGACATTTTTAACCTTTGACATCAAAGTGTGACCTTGACCTTGGAGATATTGACGTAATTCTTTCGCGCAACACACTGTCCAATGATGGTGAACAAATGTGCCAAATGATTTTAAAATCCCTTGATGAACCACATAGTTATGGCCCGGACAAGCTCATTTATGGCCATTTTTGACCTTTGACCTCAAAGTGTGACCTTGACCTTGGAGATATTGACGTAATTCTTTCGCGCGACACACTCTCCAATGATGGTGAACATATGTGCCAAATGATTTCAAAATCCCTTGATAGATGACAATAGTTATGGCCCGGACAAGCTAATTTTCGGGACAGACAGACAGACAGACAGACCGACAGACCGACCGACAAAGTGGCTCCTATATAGCCCCCATTACCAATGGTAATGGGGGTATAATTAATATGGTTAGGATATGTCAGGTCAGGTAACAACTTGTCTATGAATTTAAGCGTGGGAAGTATGCAGTACAGAATATAATACACACTTTTTAAAATAAATATCAGTTTCATATGCACCAAAAAAAGGGGATCTAATTAAGCAGCTTGGGGGAAATTCTGGCACAGCAAGCTCTAAACAGAACTAAATTATGTTATCCAAAGTGCAACTGGTACAATACAAAACAAAATTAATTAGACATAATAAAATCTTGTTTTGCTGATGAAAACATTTTTAGAAACTTACGTGCAAAGAATTGACTGGTCTTCTCTGTCTGAAATTACAAAAGAATACAGTTCATTAGGAATGCAAGTACATGTATTACAAATTAACATATTAACATTGCATTTCCGATGCCAAAATTATGACTCAATGGTCATGTCTAACCTCAAAACTGCTGAGTAGATCTATGGCTGCTAATAGATTTTCAATACAAGGAAATTGATACTGTTTATGTTCGATTTTCATTTCTGCTTGCATCAGAAAGAAACTTTGCTTTCAATTGTCTGCGGAATTTGTGGAATGTGGTCTCTAATACAGAACAAAATTGATTTCTGACAATGCAAGTGGATAGTTCTTATCAGGGACAATTCCTGATAGTTCTTGTTAAGTTCTTATAATACAATAGGCACTTCCTGGGAAACAGAAATATTGATATCAAACCAGATGTTCCTTTATTACAGCCTGTAGCAAAAACAAAGAACATAACAAACAGTTCACTTCAGACAATTACAGGGTGTCATCAAGAAACTTACAGTATTTTAATGAGACTGATTACATAACCTTCAATGAATAGTCACACAACACAATAAGTGGATCAGTGCTTTAATTACAATGTTCAGCTAAATGAGTTGGTATAAACTAGTAATTGGAATAGCCTATTTATCTAGCAACTAAATACATTAACCTATTGTATAATTGTATACTGTAAAGGACCAACATCTTAAAAGGAATGAATTATGTAGTAGCATATTTTACTTAAACATACACTGTAATGGTTACCGCAAAATCAAAACTTAAGAAAGGATCATTTTCAATTTAGATGGTTTCCAGACTTAAGAACAACTGATGATTACAGTTTTCAAGTGTACATGGATTGGTGTATTTGCCCTGTTTTTAGTAAGTTTGGAAGATTATTAAGCACATGAATGTTAACATTAATATCTAATAAAATTATGCACTGCAAATTTAAGTTGCATAATAGCAATATATAAGCCTGCCTGATGAAGTGTACATGGGCTAATCTCAAGAACACACATAGGAAGCCCTGCACTCATGGGTCAAGTGGGGAAGAGTCAATTGGACCCAAGCAATACATCCACTGAGTCTGATATGGTGATACTATCCTACAGCCAACCACTTATCTGCTAAATATTTCAGCTATGTATGCAACAGGTCCAGTCTGTTACTGTTAAAAGAACTTGAAAAATCTGTCACACTTGTGTTTAAGTAGTTTTTTATCACTCCATATCTCTCAGTAACTCAGTCACACATAACATCCCATTTAATCTTCTGTGTCGGAAGTATCTTGCAAATGAGTCATTAGGCTTTTTTTTTAGTTTGTTCTGTTTTGTGAACAATAATAAAACACTGTCACAACCCAGAGACATTTATTTATAATTAATTTGTGTTTAACATTNTGACAGGCCTTTTTCTGCCTATCTCACGGGTCCGATAGTCGGACCCATTCCCCATGCCAAATATGAATATTTTTTCCCCATTTTTCAAAAAAATCCCCCCCCCCCCCAATTATTAGTTTTTTTTAGAAAGAAGTGTCTTATGACTAATGATTATTAGAATCTATAGCTCAATTTTATTTTTTCAACAACCTACAAAATATATAATCAAAATTTATATGATTTTTATCCAAAATGGCCGTAAAACCCCCTGCCCAAATAATGCTTTTGTAGATGAAAATTCTTCCCCATTTGGAAGATTTCACGACTCAAAAAATCCCCATTTTGCTAGGTACTTTTTCCCCAAATAGACAGAAAAAGGCCTGTGACCATTTTTAGTTTACAAACCAACGTTTAGTCCAAGAAAAGATTTGATATTGCCAGCAATATTATAATGGATGCAAATACTAGACAAGACTAGCTTTAGAAGATTTTCCTGTCTTATAACTTACAACCCTCAAATTGGTATGACAAAATTGCAGGCAAATGTAAACATGTACATAGTATATGGTCCGCTGACGCCGAGACAGTTTACTATGCGAGACAGTTTACTTTGTGTCAGTTAGATTACAACATTTCCAATAGATGATAAGATCTGTTCTATTCTGTACACCCTATATTGAATACAAATCCGACTATGCTCAAATATACCAATGCATTATCTGTCTATATTTAATTTCNGTAATTACTTTTAAAGACGTGATTATAACAATTATTAATTTACTCATGAATATAGGTTTGTATAAGATCATCATCTTCATCACACACAGTATTCCATGATTTTCTCACCAATTTGGGAATAGGGCCAGGACTAATTGGATTGGGAAAAATAGCGTTGTTTGACTAAAATTAGGAAATTTGTGTTGTTTGCTTTTTTCCCCAATCCAAAGGCCCCAGCCCCATTCCCAAAATGGGGAGAAAAAAACACTGTAAGCAAGTAAGAATAATTTTGATCCCCACTGTGGGAGCGTTCTTTAGATCTCCCCCATAGACACCAAGTACTGGTTCTAGTCCCAGGAAACGGACTCGAGAGCGTTTCAAATAAGTGTAGGCTTTCTATGCAATCGAGCTTAAATAAATAGGTTAAAACTAAGTAAGAATAATTTGCATTTTCTTCCTTTACAAGTCTTATAAACTTGAAGCTTATATCATCATTAGAAAACATACAAATTGTTTGATTTGTTCATCTGGCTTGAATTTTAGTCTGGCGAGTACTAGGAATTGAGTCTGTGCAATTGTAAAAAAAATCACAGAGTATGAATCATTTTACTAGGACTACAAAATACAATGGTGCGGATGTTCACCGAACACTGAATAGTAACTAAAATAAAACAGGATGAAAATTAAGAAAAATATTTAATTAAAAAAATATTTCAACCTCAACAAGAAAAAAATAATATATATCAGTGTAATTTAAATGCAATTTAGATATTACTATGCTGTATTCTGGTTCAGAACATTGTTCTACGTTGTTAACAAGTAATTTCGTGCTTATTTTGTTCATGTCTATACGAAGAGCAGCAAGTTCATGTTTGAGAAGACATTTTTATTCAACAGCATTGCAATAAAACATACAACTTTAACTAAGTAATTAGTTTATTCTTTCGAAGATGTATGCTGAAAAGCTGGTCTGGGTCAGTGCTGGTTAAAACTAGACCTAAATGATGTAACATAATCATTCATTTTATTGATCTGATGTCACCTAATCTTTATTGATATGAGCAATTATTTGGTTAATTCAGATATTTAAGTGACCATTTCAGTTTAATTATATACCTCAAGTTCAACCAACTGACATTTAAACATAATGTACGTCATACCCCAAACAATTTGAACTACGGTCTACTTATGAAGCTAGCTAGGTTTAACAGGATGGTTTTATGAAGGACTTTCACTTCTACTATAACAATTAAGTTACTAAGTGTGCATTCATATTTCATTGTTCAAATTATTGGCGTTCAAAGTTCATTTTATGTATTATAAATGCACATTTCCAAAGTCAAAATAGTGTGATGGTATTGACTGAAACAAGAAACTTTAACATAATCTTAAAACTATTTAAATGAGAACAACATTTATTTATACAACAAAGACTTTACAACTTTATTAGTTTGAAATGAACAGACAACAAATAAATCTAAGTTTTCTCCTATCTTAACACCTTTATCTAGACTAACTATGCTTAGACATACTCAGTACTAAAGCAGACCATTATAAAAGACTGTACACAACCATGAGGTCAGATTTCAACTGACATTGGCAAAACAATCAATGAACAGCCATATCATTGCTTCTACTACCACTAGGTCTATTATTAACTTGCTGAATATGCAAATATCATATAGAAAATTGTGGCAATGAAATGATCTGGGTAATTGCTAAATTGTCTTCTCAAGTTAAAACTGGTATAATGATAATGTCTTTGCCGCTTGTATTTGAAGGCGGATGTTGATTATGTTCAAATTGTCAAGCCCTAAAGATAATGCTATTTAGTATAACATAGTACCATAAACACAATTTAAACTGAAATCCTAATATGACAGTCATGAAATCTATTTTAACAGCTCAAGGTAGAGACAACCTTATTAATAAACAAGTGATGCGTTTGTGAAACACTATGTCCCCTTTTGAGCGATTTTGACCCATAAATTTTACCTTTTACCTTAAAAGATGACCTTGACCTTTCACCACTCAAAATGTGCAGCTCCAGCCTCCATGAGATACACATGCATGCCAAATATCAAGTTGCTATCTTCAATATTAAAAAAGTTATAGCCAATGTTAAAGTTTGTGCAACCAACAAACAAACAAACAAACAGGGCAAAAACAATATGTCCCCCAGTATAGACTGGGGGACACAAAAATGGATATTTTACTGAACTGTACAAATTTCAATGTTATATAAAAGCCTTAACTCTATGGTATGTAACATATCATTTAATGAAAAACAAGAGATGTTTCTGTCAGAAACACAATGCCCACTACTGCGCCGTTTTTATTTTTATTTATTTTTTACCTTTGACCTTGAAGGATGACCTTGACCTTTCACCACTTAAAATGTGCAGCTCAATGAGGTACACATGCATGCCAAATATCAAGTTGCTATGATCAATATTGCAAAAGTAATGATGATTTTTCAAAACCTAAACGCAAGTGTGACAGAATTTCAGGACAGACAGATCACTATATGCAACCCTACCGGGGGCATAAAAAGACAGACTAATTCAGTGTGGTTTTTTGGTTCAAAATCGGGGTGGTATCCGGCCCCATTCCCAATGGAAAAAAGTATATATTTTTCCCAAATGGGACGAAATAAATTCCCAATTTTGGGTTCATTTTTTTAAATTTGTTTTCAACATTTTTTTATTTATTTCATCTCCAATCCAGCTCTATTCGTTAAACCTAGGTACATGTAATATTGAAAGCACCTTTATCCTAAATTTTGAAGCATATGATACCAAATCAACAACAACACTTATTTCCCAATTTAAGTCAAAACGCTGTGATTTTTCCCAATCCAAAGGGACCCGGCCCCATTCCTCAAATGGTGGAAAAAAACACTGCTAATTTCTACAGAAATACTTCGGTTGTTGATAACATAGTACTGAAAGCTTAAATTGCGCTTTTAAGTTAAAGTGTAGCCTACCCTGCAACATGTTCCTGTAGGCGTTGTCGGTGATAGCAAAAACATGGGGTGGAACTTCATGGCGCTTCTTGCCTTTGTATAACTCAATGACCTTCTCTGTGTAGATGGGCAGTCTCTTGTAAGGGTTAACTACGACACAGAACAGTCCAGAGTAGGTCTGAAAAAACCATTTAAGAAAATTTACAAATCAGAATAAACTACGATCGCATATTCTACTTTGATATTTCAGATGCATCATATATTTAATGGCTATATATAATCCAAGGTATATCTAAGTCTAACTCTTGCAATTTAGTATTGACATTTGCCATTGAATAAGTTCTTGAACACTTTTTGTGTTGACCATTACAGAGACGCAGTAGGGAAGGAGAAAGGGGGACAAAACAAGCGGGATGCCATTTCCCTCTTTCCCTAAGAGATTTTCACAATAGTGATTAATACCGCTGAAACAGCATGTTGTTATATGTAACAAGTTGTGATTAATGATGTTATAGACATTTTTAGTTGAAAAAGAGGCATTAACTCAAGACTTACAACATTGGTTGACAAAAAATTGACACAAACTACTTATATCATAAAGGAACTTTGCATGCAAGTTTTAATTTTGTACATTGCAAAGTGTGCAAGTACTTTGACAAGAGTGTGTCTTAGGACAAAGTCAGACAGACTGACAAGACAAAAGGGCCATGATGATTCATGTCAATCCTGCATACCAGTAACCCCCCTTTTTTGTAACAGCGAGTTCTTCAAATTTAAATCAAAAGTTCCGCTCAGGCTGAATTCATTAATCAGAACTTGTTCACACGCATTTAGGCAAGTATCAAATAATTCACATTTAATAATTGGCAAAACGATCGTCATAAATGATGCCTTTTCACATTAGTGTTTGTAATGCAAATCTGTTGATCGTCTTTTGCAGTAGTAGTTTTCAGTAGATGATTGAAATAAAAAGAGTGAATATAATGAATAGATTTTGTATCTTTCAATAAGTCACTAGTTATGGATATGGTGTTTCCCCAACGACAGAGGTCCTGAGGTCAATCCCCACAATAAGAGCCTTCTCAAGATCTTCCAGATACTTGCTTAAACGCGTGTGACTATGTCACTTAAAGCAAATGGTCCTGGAAAAGGTTAGCAAAAGTAGTGTACCAACAAGACCGTGTCAATAGAACCATTCTGTGTCCATGACACCAGTTTACTTAAAATATGTATACTATCAAGTGTAAATCTGCGAGTTGCTAATAAGTGAAGGTGGTGAATTTACAGCTGCCAATGCTGATAACACTCTCCAATAATGGCTACTTCCCTAAATATTAGGACCCTTAGGCCTGCGGATACGATTGTGACGCCTATGAAATACTTAAAACCATTTCGCTCAGCCAGACAACCAACTTAAGAATGTTGTCTTGTCTAGGCTAAAATTCACTCTTCTTCAATAAATGCAAAACCAGGCAGTAATTCCCATCTGCAATTTAAGTCCATGTATGTTTTAATTGTAATATAAACAACATGGGATGAGTAAAGGAGTGGTTGTGATGATTAACCAGGAAATGAATGCTGAAGCATTAATATGAGCAAAACTCACATAGATTAAGCCCGAGAAATATCTGTCCTTCAAGTTGAACAGCACACATGCTTCATTAAGACATGTTAGCTCTGCCATGTCTTCGACTTTTGAAAATTTCGGAGGGTTCATTTTTTGAACATCGTCTCTGTGAAATCGCATTTTTTTGCCCGTTTCTTCAAGTTGAACTTCAATTTCATCTCCGCTTTCACTCTTTATCTGGGCAGCAATAAACCCATGAGTCTCGTGTGGCACCCAAATCAGCTTCTTGGAAGCCCATTCGGCCTGCATCATAGGGTCGTTGACAGTACTTTTGTCAACGGCCAAATACCTCATTTCTGCCTCACTTATACCGGCGTAATCGTCCGCCATTTTGAAGATAACTCACCGAATATTACCTGCTAAAAGGTTAACTTATTTAAATATCTTAATTATGTTTGTGTTTATCCAGGGACAGCACTGCAAACAGTTATTCCCTCTTTCAGACGTCTGCAAATGTTATTCCGTGTTCCAACTAAACTTTCAAAACTTGTAAAACGCAACCGGGCCGACGCCCGCCTAAGAATGAATATGAGTTTGATAGAGTGAGTCACGTGACAGATAGTAAAGGAAGGTTAGCCCTCAAGGGAAGTAACTGCACTATTAGTGAGTAATCTGACATGAAACCAGCAAACAAATATTTCGGCTTCGGTCCATATACTATTCGTGGCTGCCTGGCTGGTCACCATTCTGTCATAGGGCCCTCAGTGAGGTTTTCTATTTCTTACGTCTACGTGTTACTCCCGAGCAATCAATTCTGACTATAACTGGCAGGCGCTGTCGAGAAAACTGTGTTAAAAATAAAATAATAGTGCAGGTTTACAGATAAAAGTTCAAATTTAAGATACAAGTGTGCAAGATTAAAAACATAGTAAGGTGGCTAGACTGTAACTGTCACCAGCCTATATTTGAAGATGTCTAGGCTGGGACTGGACTTGATCTGGCATGGGAGACAATTACAATGCCTTAGGGTTCTGGGGAAGAAGGAGTTTAGGTGGTACTGTGTACGAGAATGAGGAATCAGGAAGTTCAAGTTATGGGTAGGGGTGAGGTGGTCATGGCCAACGTAAACAAGGTTATACTGAATTTTATAGAGGAGGATGAGGGAGGTTTGGGGTCTGCGGCTTTCTAGGGTGGGCCACCAAGATCATTTAACATATGAGTTACGCTACTTTGGAAGTTATAGTTGTTACACACATATCTAGCCGCAGCTCTTTGGACACTTTCTATATTGTGTAAGTAAGATGTTTCTGCCAAGGGTGCCAAATTACAGAGCAGTATTCTAGTTGGGGTCTAACATATGTGAAGGGGCTGTGGTTTTAATTTTCTTATTTTGAGTTCTGATGATTCTCTGTATAAATCTTAGGGAATTTTTTGCCTCGGAGGTTGTGTTATTAATAAATGTGATGGGTCCAGTTTAAGTCTGTTGAGACGGTTACTCCAAGGTAGCAGTTTCGGCGGATTTTAGGGATTTATCATGTAGGGTATATTGGAAGATAGCGGGGTTCTTTTACGGGTGATCCTTAGCACCTCACACTTATATAACAGAAAGGCTATTAGGCTTAAATCTATATCCTGAATTTGAAAATAAATACTGAAAATTTACACTTCTAAATAATAAAATTAAAAGANTTTTTTTTATTATTATTATTATTATTATTATTATTATTATTATTATTATTATTATTATTATTATTATTATTATTATTATTATTATTATTATAACTATGCAACTTTCATTCCATTATGTTTACTGCGTAACTTTCTCTTTTGTGGCAAAAAAAGAATTGTATTATGCTTATATGCTAATAAAAGTTGTTGTTGTTGTTGTTTACAACAGTTATACCGGTAGATATTTAGACAAACTGTTCCTATATTAGTCGATAGCTAGATGCTTGGAAGATTTAATGAAATTTTTATCACATTTCTAGCATGTTAATGTAAATTCATTAATAAAATATCATATTAATTAATGCATTTTATTCAGTTGTTTCATACCTTTAACTGTAGTATGTTTTGTAATAGAGTTCTTTCATCAGATCAGCCTTTGATAATAATATACAGCTTCTTCCTCTAATAAACTATCCAACACATATACAGCATTCAGGAATAAGGATGCTTAAAGGACCAGGGGTATGACCTGTTACTACCATGACTGCTGTTAATCATGATTTTTAAACCGTAAGAATCCAACATTACAAATCATGTCTTTTTTTTTGCATCCTCGTGTAAACACGTCTCACCTGATTCGAGTATCAAAAATGAAAAACAAATCGCCGTAGGTTGTGCGATTTCTATCAGTGATGATCGAAAATGGTATGTGCCTGGCGAGGTGCAATGACAGTCAAAGGTTATAGAGCCATTAGGCCACGCCGTTTGGCAGCGGTCGAATCCAGAAAAAATATTAGACGGCCGTAGACGACAAACGTTCAAAGAATCGCCGTTTTATGTTACTCTGTATATGGATCGTCAGGGGCCATGTCTGGATTGCGTCTGGAGAAGCTTCATGTGTAACAACTAGCAGTACCGGTAATCGAATTACTCTCATATCCTCGCCGCAACGGACAGGCGTTTTCAAGTGCGTTCTACTGGCGACCAAGGACGTGGTAGGAATGCCAATGACGCCGTGCGGTCTGCGCGAAAACGCATGAAGACGGCCTCATATGCCAAGAACGCTTAAGTTGACGACCTTGCGGCGAACAAAGGATCGCCCTGAGGACGCCATAGACGAAGTAAATAAACAGCAGATCAAACGAAAACATCGAAGCAGTGCCGAACAAGGACGCAAAGAACGAATCGTGCAAACCGTGACGTCGAAGATGATCGATTCTGTCGATCTCCTAAATGTTGTGCGAATCGACCGATACCATACCGGTTTTCTAGCGACATCTTTGTCTAGAACTGAGGCCTGCTCAGCACAGACGACATGTGTCTTTTCCTTACAATGATAGCTTTTTATAGTAAGTCGAGTGTGTTGTGTAAGCCACTCCACCATTGTTTCTTCGTATTGTTCGTTGAAGTCTCCTCTCAACAGCTTTCCTTTTTGACATTGGCTCAGTTGTATATACGTCTGCTACTGCTAGCAGACTGCGAGTACGTCCCTGAGCCTCTCTCTTGGAGATGGAGTTTTTAACTTCCCCGCCCACGATCATTAGACTTGGTATAACGCTGGGCTAGGGTATTTCATTAAAATGATGTTTCACACATCGAAGCGAAGACGTTCAAGGAAATAAATCAGCGTTTTGATGCACTCAACGTCTTTAGTCGTACTGCAGTCGCAGTGCAAACGCCACGTTCGCAGTGGACACTTTGACGTCATCGATGGTCGAAGCGTTAACGCAGATTGATCGCAGTAGACGCTAAGGAAGTAATAAGAGCAGGAAGCCCGGCGTGATGGTTGACCGTATTTAGATTTCTTTGAGGTAAACCAATTTTTTCTTCTTACTCCGACTATCGGCGATTAAAAAACAACAACACTGACTACATGTATTTTAGTCGAACAGTGGACACCAATCCTTTGTGACGGGGGTATTAAACATAACGGTATGTTCAACGTAAACGCTTAGGCCCTGCTTTCATACAGCGTTCTGCCAAGGGCGCAATAAACGCAGAAGCAACAACGTGCAAACGACAAGGTCGCAGTAGTGTCGTAGAAAACGCGCCTAGAACGAAGTCGCCAATTATCAATTTGGCCGACCTCTAATACATTGTGCAGGTTGACGGATACCAAATCAGTAGTTAAGCAACGTCCTTTTTTTGGTTTTGGGTGTTCGCAGTCACTCGACCATAGTTTCGTCGTCGTGTACGTTCATGTCATGGCGTTGGCCTTGACTGAGCTTTCTATTGGTCGTTCACTGCTCGAACAGTGTGAGTACGACTCTCAGCCTCTCTCGGGAGATGACGTCTTTGTCTTGTCTTATCCACACACGACCATTGGAGTTAGGTATTACGATGAGCTTGTGAATTTAATTAAACTCAATCGTGCTCGCAGAGGGATCGCATTATCAACGTAGTGAAATTGAAAACACAAAGGGCGTAATGGGAACAGCGCGAAAATGCGAAGAAAATAGATAGCACGAGGTCCGGCCTGATGGTTGACGTTTTTTATTTATTTATTTATTTGTTCCGTCGATTATAGCTTCTTTAAATAAGTGCACGAATCCACCGGTGCAGATCGACGTTATAATTAAGTGAAATGCAACTTTTTTTGTAATTGCGCATGTGTGACATTTTTTGTCAATTGATCTTGGCTCTTTTTTTCGTACGGTAGGATTTTTTTAGTGAATTTATACAAAGTTCACGTGTGCATGCATACCTTCTAAGATTACGGACAACCGATTGAGTCATCTTACTTGACCACGGGACCCCTTGACAACAATTTCGGCAAAAATCGCAAAACCAGTAATGGTCACACTGTCTAGTTAAATCGTAACTATGACTGGCCAGAATTCCCATGCAATGGCAAGTCAACAATAGATTAGTACTTGACCGGACATTTTTTACCGCTCGTAAGTGCCAGTATTCTGGAATTCTTTCGTGGACCTTATGCAGTTTTACTGGCTTCCTCCGTGGGCTGATAATGTGACATTAACACAATGTTGAATAAGCCAAAATATGTTACATCAGCAGTTGTGGACTGGCAGTGTGCATGCACGAGTGGTCTATGTGACCTTGAAAAATAACTAACCATCACAACAATCAACCTTTAAGTTGCGTGCATGGCGTTGATTATCATTTAAACATGACATGTACGCATATTTTGACACATAGATACCTTTCTTTAACGCTAGTATTAGTTTGCAAATATTGTACAGCACGCATACCGATTAGTTAGTTAAATTTGCGGTTTAATGGCCTTTCATGTGCCAGGATGATTTTATTAATAAATGTTGTTTTCACGGGCATAATTAGGAACGCACAACAAGTCTCTTTCGTAATGGTCATCATAGTATCACACTTTTATATGCCCTGTATCCATATACCGGTACTTCCAAAGCATGTAAGAAACAGGGATATTATTCAGTTTTCTGTTAGGTCTGCATGTTTTCAAAGGTCATACAGAATTGAGCCTCGCTCTGTGAAAACTGGGATTAATGCATGTGCGTAAAGTGTCTTCCAGGATTACCCTGTGCAGTCCACACAGGCTAATCAGGGACAACACTTACCGCTTTTATTGTATTTTTCATTTAAAGGAAGACTATTTTTGACGAAAATCCAGTTAAGGCGGAAAGTGTCGTCCCTGATTGGCCTGTGCAGACTGCAAAGGCTTATCTTGGATGACACTTTATGCACATGCATTAAACCCCCTTTTCACAGAATGAGGCGCAGATAAATGAACGCAACAGAACAGTGAACAAAATCAGTAAGCTGTATCATGTTTAATTGCAAAAGGCATTAAGGTGAATCAAATGTAAATAATCACACTAAACAAAATAATACAGATGTCAACATACTGTACAAACATCAAATTTTAAGTTCATCCTGATAGTCTACAACATATCCAAAGCAACAAGAGGTGTCCTAAGAAGTAGCGCATGACTATTCTTCTGCTTCAATAGTAAAATGTACATGTTCTGTCAGTCACCTTGTTAATTAACAACAAAGAAAGATTTAAATATCTGGAGTAGTTATATAGTAAATGTAAATTTAAAGATGAACATTTATAAACTTAAAAAACAAGAGCACCGCATAGCGGATGCCAACGCTCGTCTGTGGGTGATTGGATTTTTATTTATTTTTTTAACTTTAACCTTGACGGTCATCATTGACCTTGACCTTTGCACCACTCAAAATGTGCAGGTCGATGAGATACACATGAAATTGTTTGTTTTTTTACAATTGACCTTGAAGGTTGACATTGACCTTGACCTTTCACCACTCAAAATGTGCAACTCCATGAGATACACATGCATGCCAAATATCAAGTTACTATCTTCAATATTGCAAAAGTTATGGCCAATGTTAAAGTTTTCGGACGACCACGACGCGTAAGACCAGAGGGCTATGCCAATACCTCGGGTTTTCTTCGAAAACAGCCGAGCTAAAAATGAGACAATGCCCGGAAACTAGATTTTTAACTTTTTACCAATTAATAGAGTTGAATTGAATTAACTGTGGAAGCTAGGTCTGCATCTAAGCTACCTACACACTGAAATCCAGCACAATACCTCCATACAAATTCGAGGTATTGAGCAGAAACCATTTTTCTATTTCAAGCCACAATAAACTTGACCGAACTGGCTCTAAATGCAATCCAACCTTAGGTATGCATGAAAACTACCTTGAAACAAGATTAAAGGACAATACCTACATCCAAACTTAAGTTAAGTTGTTGATCCAAAACTAAAGTTATTGAGCGGGAAGCATTTTTTCTAAAAACAGTGACTTTGACACCAATTGTCGAAAATGCAATCCATTGCTCGATCAGCCCGTAACCTACACACACACAAACAAAATCAGCACAATATATCCATCCTTACATTATTTATGTGCAAACGTTTATACATTTTTAGAGACATAGACCTTGACCTTGACCCAACTAGCCTAAAATACTATGCTAGATATGAATGTCAGCAAGAGATAGAGATTGTTAGTCATGCAAGTTTACCTGAATTTCCTATTGAAAAAAGTACAATAAAGGGCATTATTTTTCTAAATTTGCAGAAATAGGGTCCTTGGTGTGTGACCTCCACTGATGATCCTAAAGACAAGTGTGAAGTTTCTATTAAATATCTGTAGTAGTTACAGAGATATATGCTTGTTGCAGTAACCCGAATTTCAACTTGCACGCAATCCTTAACCTGACTTTTATAAGTACAAAAGGGGACATAATCATGCTTAAGAGTTGGTCAAAATTATAGGTGTTGGTCAGTAAATGTTCATCAAGACCCTGAACAAATAAGTAACGTTTAATTTCAATATTTGTAGCAAATATAGAGATATGGAGTAGTTGACCTTGGTCAGTGACCTCACTTAATGACCCACAAACAAATGCAAAGTCTCCATTGAATACCTGCAGTAAAAAGAGTGATACGGAGAAGTTCAAAGTCTACCATAACCAAATTTCTAAGTATAAAAGGGTGCATAATTCTGCTAAATTGAAGGTCAGGGTTATTAAACTTGATCAGTGACCACACACAATGACCCTGAACACATGTGTTAAGTTTCAATTAAAATAACAGTAGTAGAAACAATGATATGTTGTAAGTTTAACTTAGCTAGAGCATTAAGAGGCCGCCGCCGACATGTGGGCAAGTGGTATAGCTTGGACTATTAAGTGAATATTAGAGCTCAAAACTATAAACATATTGCAGGATGTAACATAAGTAAATATTAATTACATGAATGAACTCCATTTCTGAAAGCAATATAACAGATGGGCATTATTTTTCTTATTAAACATTGCAATGGTTCATAAAGGGACAAATCAGTTGTTTTTTTAAGCATGAACAGTATATCATCAACATATTCAACTGCTGATTGTTTACCAGTAAATATAAGTGTTACCACTACACATAACATTATTATGTTCATTCTTGTTCTTGAGACGTATTTCACCTGCTTGTCGCTCGACACAACCTTACATCACATCACAGTCTTAGAACATCATACACTGATGATATGTACACATGTATCTAGCATTATATACATGATTACAACATAAACATTTATAAACATTGGTATGTACAAAAATGTTTGTACAGTGGAAACATGAAAACATTTTTGTTCCTGTACATTACATGTAAGGACAATGACCATAATGGTGAGTTGGTGATTTTACTTTTACAATTACATTTCCACCTTAACTATACAATATGGGGCTACAAACAATACAGTTCAGTATATCATCATGTGTACAATTTCCTTTAACAAGTCAATATTTCATAACAATAACAACAATGTTTAGATATACACATATTACAAGAACAAAAAGTTTAATTATGTTAATCACTCAGGACTGTATTTGGCTAATGAGTCAAATTTTAATGACACCTAATCCCAGTATGTACCAAGTGTAGTTGTCATAAAAATATATTGCAAAAAGGTAAAAATGCCAAAAAGTATCATTTCAAAATAATGAATAGAAAATAACGGATTGTTTATTCATGAAGATGTAACAAACTAAATGTTTTACAACAAATTAAAAATTGTGATGACTGAATCCAAATTCACAACTTGACCAAACACATAATGACATATGTTAAAATAGGACTACAACTGCCATATGTTTTTAAGCACATTTTATGAAGAATGACAACAGGTAAAACTAACATTTCTCATTCAAAATAGTTATATACAACACAGTTGATGAACACCATAAGTAGAATATTGCTACATCATCAACACTTGTTTTTTTTAAACAACTGAATAGGCATACTTTTAATATATTCAGCACAAACACTGTGTTTGTTTGTACACTGATTTCAATAACAAAAGCACTTGCAGGTTTAAAAGAAGACCAATAAATTTCAAGTCAATCATAAAAAAGGGGCAAAGATGGCACTAGGTCACTTGTCTGACTTAACGAAATTAAAAGGATGTCTAAATTAAAGAAATTATAATTGCATGTACACATTTCAAAAAGTGTGTTCAAAGACGTTTGATTCTTAAAAATCAAAAGTTGTTCTTAGAATACATCTGGCGGTTTTGGAAAAACAGAGGACTGAATTAAATAGCATCATGACAAAATCAAAATTGAATCTAGGGTAGTTGAGAATTTTTTTAGTTTACACTATGTAGTGCATATGAAAATTTCTAAGTTTAAAATGGTTCCTTATTTTGACAAATTTCGAACAAGAGTTACGGAACTTGCCTCCCGGTAACATATTTAAGTTTGAATAAAATCGCTCAAGCCATTCCTGAGAAACTAGCTTACCAAAAAAAAAAAAACAAAGCTCGGACGCCAACAAAGGAGCGAGTAGAATAGCTTTTCCTTTGCTCAACAAGTAAAGCTAAAAAACAAAGAACATATTTCAAACAGCAGAACCTAATGATGCTGAAACTTAAAATATATAATAAGTATCAAATAGACAATGCCAATATACCACCATCATTTGTGTTCAGGCAGTGGTGACACTAAATACCACATGTGTGTACATACTGAAGTTACTGAACGATACATAGTTATCTCTCTACCCTGTATTCCTGTGGTAATATACCATCAATTGTATGGTCATGATCCATCCATTCATTGCTCACACTTTTGAAGACAAGTAAGTTTGTTGTTATTTGGACTGCATCTCTCGAGCATTGCTCTCATCTAACTTCAAATGCCACTGAAGCCTGTCAACACACTATCCAAGCCAAGATTGTACAATTCTTGACAGCAGTTCTTACCACCCTGTTCAAAACCACCAAACCAATGTGGAGAGTGCCTTCAATCAAAGCTGGAAGACATGGCCTCCAATTGCTTCAGTTTTTTAACCTGAAAGAAACGTTAAAACAATTAATTATATAACACCTACTTATTCTTAAAATAGCTATTACACTTTTCATTCAATTAATATGTGTGTTATAAATGTAAAGTTTTAAATGATGTTACACTTTAATTGAGCAGGAATAAGCCTCATGGACATTCTCGTTTCCATAGTTATTATTGCAAACACATCAATACCTATAATCAATGTAATATAAATGCTCAATGTGATATGGTGAGCAAAATGCTCAGAAATAAATAATAAAATTGGCCCAAGATTCATAAGAATGTATTTATAAACATTGAGAATTTAAAAAAATAAACATTTAATAAGTAATATTGTCATTGAAATATGGCAACATATATTCCATACAACCTAACTAAATAACACTGTGACGCACCATTACCATATAATGCATATTCCAAAATTTTGTCAACTCAATTATTACCTTGTACATAAGCAACAAAAACTTCCAGTTTTTATAGCTAATGCCTTTGAGGTTACACCAAGCTTATGTGAGAGTATTATTAACATTGGCGATACTTTTAAAAGGTACCGCCCTCTAGGAAAACGGGGCTATTACACTTGACCCAGAATCTACCCATTAAAATAAAATGCAATAAATTTAATGGAATGTTTCGTTTGAAGCAAGTGTCTTATAAACGAAAATCCTGTCTACTCTGGCTCAAATGTGTTTAAAAAAACAACAAGACTTTACCTTGTGCTTTGGACAAAGAAGTGAGAAATTTTCCTCATCCATGAAGCAATCTGCAAAAAGAAAGATACATATATGTATCATTGACATACAAATGCTTTAACAGGAGCTAGCATAATTTGTGTATTGAAATCCAAAGGGTCAAATAAGCATATCCAAGAAGATTGCTTAGCAGCCTTTTAGCCTTCAGTGGATGATAATTATGTTCATGTTCAAAATGTATAAATATACTTTTAGTCCCTTTATGATGCTTTGCTATTCAAATGCAACTCATTTACTAACATCAAGGAAAACTTAACACAAGGGACAAAATTGTCACAAAACCAGGTTTTCAATATCATAACAGTTCTTTTTTTTTATGAAAAAATAAATATATTTATAAAAACAAGGGACAAAATTGTCACAAAACCAGGTTTTCAATTTGAAAACAAGTGATGTGTTTGTGAAACACTATGTCCCCTTTTGAGCGATTTTGACCCATATATTTGACCTTTGACCTTGAAGGATGAACTTGACCATTCACCACTCAAAATGCGCAGCTCCATGAGATACACATGCATGCTAAATATCAAGTTGCTATCTTCAATATTGCAAAAGTTATGGCCAATGTTAAAGTTTGTGCAAACAAACAAA
>VMBQ01001812.1:130416-144209 GCA_007657795.1 Dreissena rostriformis | reverse complement strand
GTGGTGGTGGTGGTGGTGGTGCCTTAATTTCATTTTTGCCCGATGTTTATTTTTGCATTACAAAAATGCAGTTAGCCTAACATTTGGTAAATTTTAAATAAATTACAAGGGAGGCAACTGCTGAAATTTTACCTCCCCTGTCTTGCTTATATTTAAATTAATCAACAAAATTAAACATTAACACAATATTTAATATACAAAATATACAAAAAATCTCATATTCTGATAATATTTTTACTGATCCACTGTATTTCACTAAAAAAATGATGTTTCATTGAACTGATAATTATAGATTTAGGATTACAGACCAGTTGCTTCAGTACTATTGTTCAGAGTTTGCCCTGTTGGCCGCGTATGCATTCTTGAGTTATCATTCAAAAACCATTTTACTATTTCGGGTCACCGTGACCTTGACCTTTGACCAAGTGACCTCAAAATCAATAGGCCTCATCTGCGAGTCATGATCAATGTTCCTATGAAGTTTCATGATCCTAGGCCCAAGCGTTCTTGAGTTATCATCCGACAACCACCTGGTGGACGGACAGACAGACAGACAGACAGACAGACCGACATGTGCAAAGCAATATACCCCCTTTTCTTCGAAAGGGGGCATAAAAAGGACTGTTGTCAGATATTGGCAGAACATACCAGATAAAAATGTGTAGTACAAGCCTCAAGCAAGAAAATGCCCAATCAATTGAATAATGTAAATGAAACTGTTCTAAAACTTTATCAACAGGAAGCTCATACCTGATTCTTGAGCACACACATGATGGTATTTCTGTTGGCAGCCCTTGTTCAAACACCCAATCATTGCACCATTCTCTCCACACACTGAACAGGGCTGAAATATAGAACAAACGATGATTTACATACTCTTTAAATATACACAGACTCTTTAAATATACACAGTGATATTGTTGGATTAATTATTTTTTCATGCATGTAAAATCTCCATTTCAAGCATATAGAATAACGAAGGTTTTACGTGCAGTTGTAACCAAAATATTTTAATTTGCCTCCACATTTTCAAAATACATACCAAAACTGTTTTCTAAAATGTATCAGTCTTGAAACGCAAAGTAAAATACAGAACAGAACCTAGAAATAATTCTTGCAACAATGCTTTAATTAGTTAGTTAAACTAAGGGGTTTATGTGTTCACATTGAAACAAACATACAACAAAGTTTATGCGATTTTAAAGAATTTGAGTCTTCAGTGAGAATTTGATTATGGTACAACTACAAAGCACTCATAAAGACTTACAGTTTGACTTGCTATTCTAACAGCCTCCTGTAGCCCATATATTTTGTTCCCAATTAAGAACACACCATCAGAGTATACAGAGCAGCTTTCATGAACCCAAACTTCCTTCCATTCACTGGTATCCATGGAAGCACTACACGACCTTTGACCTCTTTTCTTGCCAGGCTGATCCTCCAAACGTCTTTTCTTATTACTATTCATCTGAGGACTCAAATCCAACAGGTCTGTGGACATGGTTTCAACAGTATATGGGCCAAACAAATCTCCCAAGAACTTATAGCTGCTGTGTTTACCACACAAAGCACAAACCCATTGTTCACTTTGAAGGTTATCACTGCTAGGGGTGAGAACAGACTTGTCTGACGGTAAGTTGGAGATCTCAATTCTAGTTACATTCTGTGTAATTAATCTTGACCTATTTGATCCTTTTGCTTCAATTTCGTCAAATGGATCGTTGATAACAAAACATCTATCTGGTGTCTCTTTTTCACCTTCTACAACAACTTTTGGACCTTTAAAATTTGCCCACTTATCTCTAGTATCTTTCTTTTTCTTTATTTCTTTTTCATGAGCAGTAATGGACTTAAAGGCTTTTTTCTTTGGACCCGTTTCAAAATCAGGATCATCATCTTCAAATGCTTTCCTTTTGTTTGCTTTCAATGACTTTGATTTCTTTTTGCTTTGTTTAGTTGTAACATGTTTAGGAAATTCACTTTTTAATACATCAATGTTCGTTTCAGCTGTATCTTCAATCTTACCAATGTCCTCCACATCAGGTTTTTGATCATCTAAATTATAGATGAAATCATCCTCTACAAGAGAAAATTTAAAGTCATTACTTTGTTCTGAATGTATTTCACTTTCGACACAAATAATATCTGGTTCACATTTTGTTTTTAATCTTTTATCTGTATTATTTGCATCTTTACCAGTCTTATTCTTAGTATTTTCATCACTTGAATCCGATGTTATTTCAATTACAATCTTTTCATCCTCTTTTGGCTTTGTTTTTGAAATGCTTTTTTTACTTAATGAAGTGTCACTAACTTTACTGGGCAGGGAAATAGTTACTTTAGTTGGAGTTGCAGTCTTTTCTATTGCCATACCATTTACTGTCTTTGTTTTATTGGCATCCTCAACACTTGGGCTTTTACTAGTTCTATTAGCTTTCCTTGTCAACATTTCATTTTTCACTGGACTTCCTGTGGCCTTAGAACATGAACTTTGTGTTAACACAGGAGATTTGTTCCTGGTTTGTTGACTACATTTTTGTTCTTCTTTATCAGATTCAGACTCAGACCCATCATCTTTTCCCTTTTTTGGATACTTAATTTTCTTAACTTTACAATACTGTTTAACAGTTTCTTTTGTAAGACGATTTAATGTATCCCTAAGATTGTTTTCTGCTGTCTGTTTAGAAGGTGATTTTGTTTGCTTTGATTTGGTACTAGAATCGGGTTTCTTTTCTGGAGATTTCACATTAGGGTCACTTTTGTTGTCTTTTTTAGCAAAATGGCCATTTTTCTTTGTATTGTGGTTAACATCCATTGGAATACTACTTTGTATAAGCCTTTTCTTGGACTGTTTCTTTGGCAAATATTCTTCTTCCTCCTCCACAAACACAAAGTCACCTTGAAAGAATGATGTGTCCTTGTATTTCACTGGTGTTTTCCTAGATCTTACTCTTCCACTACTAACCACAGACATTGTACCATTTTCATTATCCACCCCTATCAAACCATCCACCGTATCACAACCCTCTGGACTTGGATACGATGAGGAGTCAACATCCGAGTCTCCTTGACAGTAATCCAAAGAGACCTGACTTCTTTGTTGTGAACGTTTTCTGTTAGAAAAATGCAATCCAGACAAACTATCTGTATCAACCTTTCGTCTGGTTGCTACTGAACGATGAGTCTTATCATTCCATTTTGAGATCACCACTGCATCAAGCACATCCTCACTGTCACACGAGTTACTAGAAACCAGGCCATCAACCATACACGTGTCATCTAGATCACTAAATCTGTGTTCACCATTATGAAGATCATCACTCTCAAGGTGGTCATAATCGCTTGTACCTGATGTATCACTAGGGGACCCTGCACTGCCCACCCGCATTCTAGAAGACTTTTCAGTTTGTTGTAAAGATTGAATTTTGCCAATCGTGTTCTTTAGGTCTATAATATTCACAGGTACATTTTTACAAATTTTAGCAGTATTCAATTGCACTAAATCAATATTTGACTTTTCTGTTTTACCCTGTTCAACACAAACACTAGTGACAATATTAACAGAAGTAAAGTCAGAAATGGTATTTGTTGAAACTGTACGTTCTTCCTTTACAGAATCATTCGTTGAAGTGCTTATACTTTCTTTATAGTCTTGAACTGATTCATTACCATGGTTGCTATTTTCTGTAATACGACTTCCACTTGAATCTAAACTATTCATGGATAATGTGTGATCATGCACAGGTGCATTAAGTCCGCTAAGGGAAGACTGATAATCATTTACACGTTCCATGGAATTGTCAGTATTTTGATCCTGAAGTACTGAACCTGTAGATTCACCTCTTGCTGATTCATTGTTTGGGAATACATTAACAGTAGAAAAAGAATTGTTAATCTCTTGAGGCAAATCTGCTTTTTCAGGAACTTCGGAGTTATCCATTGCTGCTCGCTTAAGCATCATTTTCTTTGGTTGACAACAGGTATCAGTTACATCCGATCCTCTTTTTCTTGAAATGTTCAATTCATTGTCAGCAGTTTCAGTTTTTGAGGTAGTTTTAGCAAAATCTTTAGAAT
This sequence comes from Dreissena rostriformis, assembly GCA_007657795.1. Taxonomy (NCBI): domain Eukaryota; kingdom Metazoa; phylum Mollusca; class Bivalvia; order Myida; family Dreissenidae; genus Dreissena; species Dreissena rostriformis. The sequence continues at coordinate 140,135 of VMBQ01001812.1, read as the reverse complement.
CAGAAATACTGCTGTCAATTAAAGGATCACATGTTTTAACACATTCAAGAACATCTTTGCCAGAATCACTTTCACAAAAGTCATTCTTCACCCCTTTTTTGGAATGTGATCTGTCAAATTTGCTACCATTGGGAGATGCAGAAGTGTGTGTGATAATAGTTTTGGGAGCTACTACTTCAGTACTCGACATTTGGCATAACCTCTGCAATGATACAAGGGGATCATCAGGATTACTCCTGCTAAAAGCCACACTATGGCCCGCAGTATGGACAACTTGCCCTGTGGATTGTTGCGACAATGTACCAGAGAATGGTTTCTGTGGAGAAGGACTAGAATATGATTGTCTATTTAACGCAGCATATGTTGTGGAAATTCCAGGTGAATTATTTTGACATGACGGTGAGTTTCTTGTTACCCCAGGTGAAAGCTGTGAGCCGTGACTGGAAGTTGGACTTGAATATTGAAACTGCTGATAATAAGCCATTCTTCCATGAGGAGAGTGGTGTTGGGGGGACTGTGCTGAAACCTGCAGGTGCTGAGAGGGAGGAGACATGCTGTAGTTTGGCTGGTGTTGTTGTGCCATGTGTTGCTGGCCCATGGGAGAGTCCATCATCGGCTGGTGAATGGGAGAACACCACTGGTCTGCAACATAGTCTGAGGCGGACGATCTCACACTAGCTCCACCAGGACTGTTCATCTGACATGGACTAGAACCTATACCAAGAAATTGACTTTTTATTATTTTACTAGCTTCAATTTAGTCAATAAGTGTTTATAAATTTACTTAGAAATTGTTGAGTTTAATAAATGTCAATAACTGCAGAGAATGAGAAATCAGGTGTCTCCTTTTATTTAATGATTTTATCACATTAATATAAATTGGGAACTTATAAATACATTGAGTGGCTTAAAATGACTTATTAACTAGCACTGTGACTTACTAAAAACTGCTGGCAATTATCATAAACAAATTAAAGAGGTAAACAACCGACAACCAAAATGTTCTAACTTTTTTAAAGAAAATCAGTTGAGTTGTACTTTACAATTTCAGTTTACAGGTATATAAATAATCCACTAGATATTTGATACTTGTTAAAAACATATGTTTCTAAATAACAAATTTAAAGAATACTCTGTAACCTGCATGACTGAAACTGCCACTGTGCTGGGAATGTGGACTGGCCATCATATTTGCAGAGGCAGGACTCACTGGAGATGCCCCATACTCCTGGCGTTGATGCTGCATGTGTGATGCCATGCCCTGGCCCAGAAACTGACTCTGGTTATACTCTCCTCCATGTTGGGAGAAACTATCAAGATGCTGCGTACCATACTGAGACTGTCTGTGGTAGGGTGAGGTCCGATTCTGAGACAGGGGAACTTGTACGGTGTTGTTGGTTGGATATGTTGAGTTTGCCATTTGTAAAATGTTGTTAGCAACGTCCTGTGGGTTCTGTCCCGCATTTCTAAGGTGGGGATGAGACTGTCGCATGGCTGGGTGACTTAAGGAATGAGATCCTGGCACATTAGTGGGCAAGTTGTAATTCTGAGAGGTAGACATTGCTGTAGCCTTTCCAACTTGTGAAGTATTACTCTCTTGAATGCCATGCTGATATGGATATTTTGAGAAATCATTTGAAATAACTTCATGTTGAATATTCGAAGATTTATGAAACGGACTGCTTTCAGTACTTGTTGTTCTGTAGTTGAAAGATCCACTAAAACCAGTCGAACAGGGAACACTGTCCTAAAAGGACATGAAAGAATGCAGTTTAATGTATTGTTGGTAATTTATTGAAATATTGCAAAACCAGGATACACTGACACAGCCATAGCTGACTAGTAATGATATTGACATTTTTACAGACTTCAAAAACACCCTGATAATACTAATGTTATTGAAGTTCACAAAAATTCTTACCATCATATTATGCTGTCTGTCCATATTGGGGTGCATCATTTCATATCTGTGATACAAGCTTTCTTCTGGGTTAGTCAGTTGTGTCTTAGATGGAATATATTGATTGCTCTCCCCTGAATGAGCATTAAATATATTAAATCACAGAAATATGAATTACAAACAAAACATAATGTATATAATGTTGATTACAATGCAACATCAGGGATTTCAATAGCTTGTGAAAACCAGGAGTCAAATGACCCCATGGTTGAAATTTTAAGGGGTCAAATGAAATGTTCAGTGATAAAATGTTACATGTTATTTAATTTACTTTTTAATTCTTTCTGTCAGACCAAAATATGTTATTTTCGACCAAGGAGACATCAATTTTAGCCGTATCAATGATTACATTTTACTATAACATAAAGCAAATTATTACCATATGACAACTTTAGGCCATGAACGTTGCGCAAAATGACATCCCAAAACTTTGGAGGAATATGCATGGACTGCAAATGAACACCCTGGAGAGAGCATACCTGAAATGCATAATGCATTATTAAAGTCAATAATTAAAGTATTAAAATGTGTATTTATCGATTTTGTATTTTACCATATTTAATGGAGGAAAACTTCTTCAATACACACCCTTTACACAGCCTTATACAAATGAGACAAACGTTTCTGTAACAATTTTAAAGTTGCCACTATTTGTATGGCATTGCATCTGATCAAATAAAATCTGGCCTAAAGATAAGATTTCAGGCTTTTCCCCAGAAAGTTTCACCACACCGGCATCTTTGCCCTAACTTCCAAATCAATGTGGTTGTGATGATTTTCTGATCATGGTTATATCCTGTGCCTGAAAATGTCCTGGAGAAGGCCTGGACTTGATTGACAATTTCGTCACTATGAGCTCAGCAATTCAGAAAGTAAAGAATACAACAGTGTGATTATAAATCCCATGCATAGGTGGATTGAGAGGGGCCAGAAATGTACATCTCATTCAGGCTTGTGTAGCGCAACACACAATAACCCTTCTTGACCAACATCAAATTAACAATTAACTGTAATATATGTGTCACCTTTAACAACGTTCTCTAGTGAATTTGCCTTTTACTGACATAATGCCAGCTGTAAATCAAATTATTCTTGGTAATCACTAATCAGCCAATAAGCGCTCAGGCAGCCTAATATACGCCATCCACAAAAGGTTAGGTGTATACAATAACTCTACATGTCACAGATCAATACTTCCCTATCTCAATGACTGTAGCGCTGTAGATACATTGCTTCAAAATATGTGTGTCACTGGTACTCATTGATGCGATTTCCAGTCGTTACACCTCACAGACGTTACACCCCTAGTCATAACACCTCCCAATCAGTGGTCATTACACCTCCCAACAGTAGTCATTACACCTCCCAAGATATAAACATAATTGATTAGATTACTAAGGTGTTATCAAACCTATAATGGGGCACACTTCACTTGATTAATGATGATCCTGCTTTAATCAGTATTAATGTGTGTTTCAGTGAGAATAGAGTAATTACGATAAAAAAATCAATTTTGAACTTAAAAAGTTATTATAATGAACCTTCATTTAAAAAAAAATATAATGCCCCATCAGGCCATCTCCTTATATGTGTCCCATTGTCGATCTGTCTGTGTGAAAATTATTAAAATTATTTTGATCTTTTAAAACAACCTGTTAATTATCAATTATCATCAGAGACCTTTCATAGTACAGTAGTCTTGTCCAACGGGGGTCTGTCCAAGTTTTTTATTGTTTGTTTGTCTGTATATCTGTTTTATTGATGTGCAGTCATAATTAGAAGATAACGATTTTTTAGTGTGAAAATCATTGTTCTTTGATCTTTTCAAATAATTTGTTAATTATCAAAGAGTAATAATAGAAGGGTGCCCCATTACAGGTGTGATCACAACTTAGTAATCTAATCAATTATGTTTATATCTTGGGAGGTGTAATGACTACACATTGAGAGGTGTAAAGTCAAGGCTTAGAGGGTGTAAAGACTAGGGGTGTAACGCTGGGAGGTGTAAAGACTGTATAGGATTGATGCAGATTTCAAAATGAATCACTCTTGCAACAAAATAGAAATAGCCTGACCCATTATTAATGTTCTTTGTATATTATGTGTAATCTCCTAGCTTAATGACTGCATTAAGATGTCACAGGATGAGTAATCAAGCGGGGGAAAACAAGTTACACGCATAGACTTCAGATTTTTAATTCCATTATAATTTTTAGCAAAATTTAAATAAACACGACAAGCATTTGAGAAGCATTCATAGCTTATTGTCTCACCGATTCAATCGTTCTGAAACCGTATAACTCGAAAACACTAGCGAACTGTGAACACATAAACGAATCAAGCCATCTTTCTACCGGCCCAGGCATAACTAGACTGAATAAAGTGGCAAAATAAAATATGTTTTTCAACAACAACTTGAACTACTCATAATGGATGAAGGTCACGTGATAATAATGCTTGATTTAAATCATCAGTCAAATTTGTAATCGAGTAAACCATCAGCAAAATTATTGACCATATGCATATTTCTTTATTCTACGGAAATATTTTTAATAATTATTTAAAATACAAGTTATTCGATGTATATCATACAATATAATTTTTATTTCTGTGAAGAAAACTTGGTTTTGTTGTGAATTCAACCAGCGTTGGGATCAATCGCCATGCAGAGTTGTCTTTCCGTGCACCCGCATAAACGTGGAATGTAACCGTCGTGCAAAAGAATGGGCAATCAAGCAAACCATTATCCAAAAAATGAACAGAGACGGATTATTTTAAACAATAATTAATTTTCTGTGACAATTTATACTGAAGTAAATAGCAAATTTTATATAATAAACTCTGTTTATGCTGGTTCTGTTTAATCACATATTTGAAAAACATTGCTGCTGTTTTATTGGTTGTCGGCTCTTCGGCATCAAGCTTTTTCATTTACCTTGTCGGCCCCCTTTTTGAAATTTGAATAAGAAGTTTAGGGTGGTGTCTCATGCGTCGTAGGGCGGTTGCCAAAGTCATTGCAAGTCAGGGATGGAAATAAGTGTAAGCCTGGGACAAGTAGATTTTTGCCCGGGCAACTCAATTTCAAATGTTGGTAGTCCGGCTGGGCAACTAGTTTTTTTAAAGCTTGAAAACATTGAGTGCAGTAAAACATTTTATTAAAATTTGCAACCATGGATCAATAATCATTTAAATAATTCATTTATTTAGGCCTAGGAAATGATTCAATCAGACTCTTAATTAATAAGACATAGCATGTGAACCAGTGGTATCGACCCACTTAATGAATACATCTTAATATGTTAAGTGAAAATATTAAAAAACACACCTGTTTTATGTGTCAATCTATAGTTAAAAATATATTTTCTAAGGCATAACAACAAAAAACTGCATTAAAATCTGCAATGTTTTAACAAAATACTGTCTAGACTTCGCTCCCTGTAGTAATGTGTATCATGTACACAGAGTCTCATCATATTGGCCCTTCTGATTGGTTGCTAAGGTTTGTTACTATGCGCATGTGCTTGTTCTATAAATAGTTTCCTAATGGAAAAAAGAACTTTTGCTAATATTGTTCTGTGACTATTGTTACATTTTTTCACAAATAAGCGGATTATAAACTATTATATAAACCAACTAATAAACCATAAACAAACTACACAATTATATCTTAAATCATTTAAAAATTACATTATCACCCAAGATTTAACATGACCTACTTTCCAATCCAAACCTGAAATGATATAAAAATGATCGTCTTAATAGTCATTAATATACAGCAAATGAAATAAAACTTCTAAAAATTGAAAAAAAATTGACCGTCCTGCACTTCTTGAGGGTTTTTCCGAGTGTACTGGTTAAAGTCACGTTACAATGAGGAGGGCTGAAATTATGAGAATAAGTGATACCGGTAATGCATTGAACGTGTGTCATGTCAGTCAGCAATGTTGTTGTTTAATTTTATATTATTTTGTTTAAAGTTTATGATACAAATGACATGTACATGATTCTGGGCGCATTACCCTTTAGATGGGCAACCAAAATACTAAAGATGGTTGCCGGTGCGGGCAATCAATTGTAAAAAGTTAGTTTCCTACCCTGCAAGTGAAGGTAAGGAAAATATGCCCCCTCTTTGCCCTGAAATATACTGTCGCAGAAATGCCTGCAACGTGTTTGCAAATATCATCATCAAATAACATTAAAAATAAGGGAAGCTTAACATAACATTATTGATTTGTGAATTGACACTGATGAACGAAACTCGTATTTTTTCATAGACAATTATCAATTGATTTTCATAAGCAAAAAAAGCAATCAAAGTAACAAATTTGGTTCTAATTGAAAGCATACAGTTGTTCCTGATGTGATACACATCGTTAATGCATTAAGCAGATGGTGTTCTTTATTGACTCCAACCCCGTCTTTCATTCTCAAATGAAGCCATTGTCTATCACCCGCACCTATGCCAGGTTTTATGATCTTTATAAGGTTGTTAAATACATGTGATTGCGTTAAAAATTGTGAAACAACCAACACAAAACAAGCTTGAACATACCAAACAAATACTTCTCATTTACACCTTTAGTCAAAAGCAATATTAAACGAACGAACCGACAATCAAAACCATCGATTCAAAATGGACACAATTACATAAATTGGTAACAGTTTTTAAAACGATAATGGTGTTGAATTAATTTACATTAATGAAACATTATCAAAAGGAATATTTAACAAACGAATCAACAAAATAAAGAAGCATCAACCAAGTACTCATCATTTACACCTTTAATCAATTATAATCAAAAGAAATTTCCAACAAACCGACCGCCAATCTATACCCGCTGTAATCAATTAAGTTTTAAAGAAAAGGCGTAATTAAATAAAGGGCCAAATAAACCTGGTCAATTTGGGGCCAAAAAAGCTTGATGCCGAATCGACCTGAATTTAAGCACTGGGCCGAAAAAGCTTGGGGCCGAAAAAGCCTGCTTCTGTTTTATTTACCACGTAAATTTGAATCAGACAGTGATAAAAAAATTTATATAGGGTTTAGGCTAAACTTGGGTAACAGTGTTACCAGATCAACTCTTACTATATTCAATTCGCGCACTTGTCAACCCGTACCAATTTTGGTTCACTCGAAAACTTGACCAAACAGTACCTTAAACAACGTCAATAAAATGTACATGTCTGAAATAAGCAATACATATAAATTTAATATTGTTCACAACTTGCAGATGAATGCAATGTTGATTCTATATAATATCATGTATAATGTATAACTCTTTTTTTCTGTACCATAATTATGCCCCCTTTAAAAAAAAAGGGAGGTATATTGTTTTTGGCCTGTCCGTCTGTCATTGTGTGTGTCTGTGTTTTGTCCTCACTTTTGCATTATTGATGACAGCATCTTGATACTTGGCATGCATGTGTTTCTCATGAAGCTGCACATTTTGAGTGGTGAAAGGTCAAGGTCATCCTTCAAGGTCAAAGGTGGAAAAAAAAATCAAAGCGGCACATTAGGGGGCATTGTGTTTCTGACAAACACATCTCTTGTTCTCAGATGAAATCACATCACAGCTGAGATTATTATATTTTATGAATGCCTTACTTCATGAACAATCATGTTCTTATATATGAAACACATTTTATGTTATACTGAATAACAGTTTTAAAAGTTAGCACATTGTTTAATTTCACCCAGTTATGCTTAGTAAAACACATCCTAGTGAGTAACATTTCAGGGCTCAATTACCCAATTCACTCGAATCCACTTCATAAACCCAAGTTTTTTCATTCAAATTCTTGTCATGACATTGAAAGCTCGATTATGCAATGAATAGTCCTGGCATGGTCAAATTTTTTGTGTTTATTTATCATTTGTAAGCTTGAAGTTTACATATATATAACAATATAACAACTATAGATATTCCAGTGTTTTTTATGGCAATTTCTGGGCCGATATTCGGCCCCATTCCCCTCCAGAAAGAGTATATATTTTTCCCCTATTTTGTAAAAAAAAAACTTTTTTTTNGTCTAATGATAATTATATCTCGATTTTATTTCATAAACCACTAACAAAGTATATAATTAATATGATTGAATTGCATTTTTTTTTCCCAAAATGGCCAGGAAAAGACCTGATGTGTTAATATTTGTTGATACAAAAAATCCAATTAGGTCCATTTTGTTGATAAAAAATTCTCAAATTCGCCAGTTTATCGATTTAAAAAATCCCAATTAGACTCAAAATGGCTAGTGAATTTTTAATGTTCCCTTTTTCCTAAAAAATGACGCTTTTTTCCCCTTTAGACAAGCCCCACCACCATTCCCCTATAGATGAAAAAAAAAACACTGTATTCAAAATCACATATGTCTTTGTGGTCATTACATCTTGTGACTGACAGAAAATGAACATTATACATTTACTTACAAAGCGGAAGAATAGAAGAGTGCGGCGACTCTGGACAGCTCTTATTTATATATTTCAGGTACAATAAACCTCCATGATGGCATTTAGAGATGACAATACCACTTTAATACGAATGAAGCGAGATTTTGACTCATTTATAAGCAGTCACAATGACAGTCGAGGTGTAAAGCAGTTTAAGCTTGATGATATTGGAAATGAAAGTCTTAACGACAGATCTGGTGAGACGACAGAGGCCGTTTCCGTACAAGCTCTTTTGGGTATGCTTACATTAAGTACTTGTTCTGCCTGTTTGCTTGTACAGCACTGACACTTATTGAAATCATGGGGGCTTTGTTGATCATATATTTTAGCCAGGTTCTGAGAAAATGGGACTTAAGTGTCGTCCCCTATTGAAGTCTGCACAGGCTAATCAGGAATAACACTTTCCACTTTTATGTTTTTTGTGTGTGAACATTAAGTTTAAGCGGAAAGCGTTGTCACTGATTAGCCTGTGCAAACTGCACAGGCTAATCTTGGACGACACTTCATGCACATGCATTAAGTCCCATTTTCCCAGAGAGAGGCTCATTCATTTTGTTTGTACTTTAAAAAACAAAATTATACTGATCAAGATGAAGCCAGTAGTATAGTATGCATATTCGAAATGTGTGCAGTGGATACTGTTAGATTACTTTTCATGCAAAAATGCTGATATCGTCTGAATTTTCAGTAGTTTTAACTTGTAAAAAAACAAGGGATGTGTATATAAATAATAATAATGTGTATCAAAGTGGAACATGAGATTACTATAAAAAAATTGTACATTGTAGGCTACATTTTGACAATATTAGCAATTATGTAAACTTCAATTTAGTGGTATCTTTTCAAGAATGTATAACAACATGAATATATCGCATATTATGCATCTTTTTTTCATTTAAATACATTGGTATTAATGTATATTGAGATACATGTATATTTTCATGTTTATATATGTACACTAATGATGGTTGTATGGTTTGACATGATCTGTAACACCATTGCATTCAAAGATAATGTGATATTCTTTTTAATGGCATAGCATGTGCATTAACATTTGACTCGTTAGTCAAATTCAAATGTATAAATTAATGTGATTTTAATGCAAAAGTCCCTGTCCACTGAAAAGCTAATTCATGCTAATATCAGCTCTTATGAAGAAAAATGAGATTTATTATTGTTTTGGCGTTGTCCGTCCGGCTGTCCGTCCATCTGTCCGTCCGTCCGTCCGGCACTTTTGTGTCCGGAGCCATATCTTGGAAGTGCTTTGGCGGATTTCATTGAAACTTGGTATGAGTATATATATGGTTAAGA
>VMBQ01001812.1:103306-126028 GCA_007657795.1 Dreissena rostriformis | reverse complement strand
AAAATATGTTGATGCAAAAATAATCTGTGAAGATGATCAATTGAAGATAAACTTAACTGTGATGAATAATCCTATTATGCAGAGATAATCTCTTTCTGTGAAGATAGACATTAAAAGATGACCTTTTCTGTGATGATAAACATAGCTGTGAAGATAATACTTTTAGGTACAGATAATATATTATTGCTGTAAAGATAAACATTTTAAGATGATCTTTTCTGTGGTGATTAGCATAGCTGTGAAGACGATCCTATTGTGCACGCTCTCTTGCTGTGAAGATTATCTGTGAAGAAAAACTTTAGCTGGACAGATAAACCTGATCTGAGAGTGGATAGAAATTGCTGCTCTGATAAACATTGCTGTTCTGATAAACATTGTTTTTTCTGATAAACACTGTGGTACGAAGTTAAGCTGATGAACATTGACAGATAAACATGGTGATAAAAACACAATACGAAATAAATATTTATTTGAATCGGGGTGAAACAAAAACAGAAATATATATAGGAAAAAGTATGTTATGAGCAATTAAAGTATAAAAATGTCAACACTTAAGATATTTTAATATTAAAATATTTTCCTTACATAAATTATGCAATAACAAATACTTGATTTAATGACCAGCTGATTCAGCTGCTGGCAACATGCATTGTACCGTCCATAGCTAGTGTCCCGTTCTTTTGTGATTGGAAGTACCTGATTGAAGTCGTGAAACGTAGTGAGTTTCTGTGCACATATATTTGGTCATGTGTTGCCATCGTAGTCCTAGATCTGTGATATTATTTGTGATATTTCGTTTAATAATATTGTTCGCACATTTTGTGTATCAATACCACTAGGACCTGATTTTCATCAAATTATTAGGCACTATTTTTTTGTTGGTTGATGATTATGATGTTTGTTGCTTACCATGGTAACCATGGAAATACCGTAATACGTTGTGTATAAGGCGCATTTGTGTATAACGCGCATCAACTTTTTGAAGCAAAAAATCGGGAAAAAAAGTTTTTGATGCAAAAAAACTGGGAAAAAATCGGTACCATACTCCATGGGCTAACAGAAAATCGTTTTATTTACATTGCCGATCTCGCGCGTTATTTCGAGCGTCTATGCGATATAGATGGTAAGGTTACATTACACAAATATTTGTGTTTGACAATTTGCAAAATATTCTTTCCAGAATATGCGCGGTCCTGAAAAGGACCTTTGTTGTTGTCGTTGATCGTCTCTATAAGGGTCGTCCGTCTATGTCCGAAACGTCAAATCCTTCGAATTCTTCGTCATCGTCGTCGCTGTCGAACAATCGGGCAATGTCGTCATCGGTCATTCTGTGTGGTGTGTCGTCGCAGTAGAAGTCGTCTTGAAGATCGTCGTCGGTAGTGGAGGTGGTGATGGTGGTGTCTTCTTCCCTCTGTTTGCTGCTGTCGTCCCATAATGCGTCGTCTTCTGATCCGTCGAGGTTGTTGCTTATGCTGCATTTCTTGAAGGCTCTAATGATGATGTCGGGGTCCAATTCTGTCCAGGCGTCCACAATCCACTGACAAATTTCTTCTAGTTCGGGCTTCCGCATTCGTCCACCCGCAGTGAATGTGTGGTCACCCTCGCAATACCAGGCGTTCCATCGTCTTTGGAGAAGCGCTTTCATTGGCTTGTTGATCGATACATCCAGGGGCTGGAGCATACTCGTCATACCCCCAGGGATGATCACCAACGTTGTCCGAAAGTCATCTTTCAGGAGCTCTTTAAGTGCTGGGGAACGGTGGCACTGGAAGGCATCTAGCACTAACATGCTTCGTCTGGAAAAGCCTCCCGGACGCTTTCCCCAGACTTGTTTCACCCAGTCCTTCACCAGGTTGTCGTCCATCCACCCTTTATCCTGGCAACGGACAATGATGCCAGATGGCCATTTTGCTCCCTTGGGTAAGGTCTTCCTCTTGAACACCACATAGGGAGGTAGCTTGCCGCCATCAGCTGTGCACGATAGCATCACAGTGAAGCGGTTCTTCTCGTTCCCCGTGGTGTTGATTGAGACGGACTTGCTGCCCTTGGCGGTGATAGTCGTGCTATATGGCAGATCGAATGTGAGGGGTGTCTGGTCAGCGTTGCCAATCTGCGACAGATCGTAGTCCCATTGTTTGCGCTGCCGAATGACGAAGCGCTGGAACTCGATCAGCTGTGTTTCAAAGTCGGCTGGGAGCTTCTGGGCAATGTGAGTACGTCTCCTAATGGAGAGATGATGTCTTCGTAGGAAGGCATACGCCCAGTCTGCAGAACCCTTAAACTTCTCCATATTGGGTGACAAAGCTGCGAGGCGACGTGCTTCAATCCTCAGCTCGACTGTTGAAACAGCGATGCCACCCTCACGACGTTTGGTAACCCAGGCAAGGAGCTGCTCTTCAAGAGCAATGTAGTGTGCCGAAGAACCCCGCGCCGCCTGCTTCGTCTTTGGCATTTTCATAATGTCATCCTTCTTTTTTCGCCATTCCCGGATGGATGACTCTCCGATACTGAACTGTCGGCCAGCAGCTCGGTTGCCGTGCTCCTCCGCATACTGGATGACGGCAAGTTTTTCTTTCGCTGTGTACGCCTGTCGTACTTTCCCCATCGTTCTACGAAGACTGGGTTATGGACAATATTGTGACTGACAATTTAAAGATTCTGACAATTCAAAGACAATTTCAAAGACAATTTCAAGATTCTTTCTCTGTCGATCGCAGTGCTATTCAGGATACGGTGTTCTATTCTCAAGATACGGTAAGTCTAATGACAATTTTTGTAATGATTAAAAATGGCAAATGTGCAGTATTTATTCATGTTGAAGAGTGTTGTTTATTGCTCATTCAGTTCCCAGTAAAATTGACAGGTGACTTTAACGGCTCAAACTTCTCAACACCATTACTGACATTACACGCGATAATTAAACAATGGAGGTGTGATGCCGTTTGCCGGTTCGCGTGTTTTGATAATAGCCCAGCTACACAAAACTTGACAGGTGACGCAAATTACTCGATATTCACAACTCCAATCTTGACAAGACGTATGAAAACGTGTGAACAAACACAACATCAATTTTATTAACACATTTGAAAAGCAATAAAAATAATCATCAATATCGGGAAAGGCCTTGCCGACATACTATTGTAAATCGACAAGTGCCCCCAAGTAAATTGTGTAACCCTAGTACAGTAGGGTATAATATTGTGGGAATAAACAATAAAATTTAAATAAAAATGGCTTCCTTGTTTTTCATTTTCTTCTTCAAATTTATTTGATTTCAATGCTCTGTACGTACCTGAAAAAGATAGAAAATATTAATGTTAACTTTATAACGTTTGTCAATCTATATTCAGATCGTAAATATAATACAATTATTAACATAGTTACAGTTAAATCGACTGGGAACAGAATGGTCCGAGTTACCGTAACTGGGTAACTGACAGGGAAAAAATGTCTTGGCATGCCTGTTGTTGTGCATAACGCGCATCAAGTTTTTTAAATCAAATTTGGGGGTAAAAAAGTGCGCCTTATACACAACGTATTACGGTACATGCATTTAACTCTGTCTTAAAATATTATGGGGTGAATAATTGGATCAATTTTATGTCTTGTGCTGTTTGTTACTGCATTGTATCATGTATACATATTTCTTTTTGACTTGTTTTTATTTATGCACTAATAAAATATTCTTATTTTTGAGTGCAAACAACTTGTATTTTTTAAGTTTATATTAAGTTGAAGATACTCATGATGTTTTATTACTGACTCAAAAACAATTGTGTTCTATATTTGCAGGAATTGAAACACAAACTTGACAAGTGGGAAAACCTAGACACATCAGGGCATAAGTTGAAGTATGATAATAAATCTTGATTTAAATTTAAATTTTGTATGATTTAAAAGACCATAAATGAAAGAATGAGCATGAGGAAATTATTCATGGTTTTGCTTATTAAATGCTTCCAGATTTAAATGACTTGTTCTTATGATAGAAAAAAACTCAAGAGCTTTTGCTTTTATCAGTGCTAAAGATGAATGAAATGAATTTTGGAATGAAAAGCAGTTTGGCGTTTAAATAAAAATTCCAGTAGTATTATCTATTTGGTCTACGTCAATTCTCCTCCTACCTCGGAAGTGGGGCAGTGGTACCTTACTGGTAGAAGTTTGGATATTAAGTACTGGTAAACAAGCTTACCCTGAAACATTCCCAATGAACTGGTTAACTGAAGGACACGATATGACTGAAATACTGTTGAAAACTACTAAAAAAACACATTATAACAAACAAACATTATATTTTTGTTATGCAGACAAAATCCGTCTTAACAAACAAACATAACTATTGGTAGGTCACCAACAGACTTGAGCAAGCGTGTTGCAGAACTGCAGAATGCTGAAGCCATCATGCTGTGCCAGCAAGGAGAACTGCAAACAAAGTATACAGAGGCGGCATTATTCACCATCAAACTATATCAATTTAAACTAATAATATGGGATATTACAAATAATTAAATGTGTTGTCTGTGTCGATACCAACTCAGAAGTATTTTTCTTCGGTCTAGGTCTATTCTGTTTCATTGTGTCCATGGATGGGTTGCACAGTCAATTCGCATCAAGCTATTTTGTCAAAAGGTTGTATCTTCTGCTTGTCTTTTTTGGGATTCACAACAGAACTTGCGTTATCATTTTCAGACAGGTTTTTGAAGTTGTAAGACTATGATTAATCTTTGTTGCAACCAGACATATATGACACCCTTCATTAAACAAAACAACTATAATGATTTATTTATTTATTTTTATTTTTTTATAATTATATTTCGTAATATTGTTTAAGTTATGTAGGTTTTCCTTCTGTTTATTTTCAAGTGATGTCAATAAAAAAAAACAGTAAAAGATAGTAGGTGACATTTTTGTTAAAAAGTTGTTAACTTGTCTTATTCTGGGATTTACGACTGAACTTGGGTAAACTGCAACGTGTAACTTATACTACGGTATGTATGTGTCTGGTGTCAGTGTGAACATGAAGGACGTGGCCCTGCGCTCCCTCCAGGACCAGCTCTCACATCAGCAGACGATGCTCAGCAACGAGAAGGCCAAACAAAACCAGCAGGCCGATCTCATCAAGAGACTTCAGAGGAAACTTCTTCTCGTAACCAAGGTAACAGGATCTGTCATACACAACTTATAAACATATGTTGTTACAATAAGATGTCTGTTTTAAGGGCCTTGTCATTTTAGAGACATTTTTAAAATGTATTCTGCATGTTTGTGAACGCTTGTATATCCATACACATATAAATATTAGCAAACTTAAAATGAATTAAACTTCTCCAACTTTGCCTTACTGTGAACAAGGAAGTAATCAATTGGTCAAAAATAGGAACAGAAAATGTTCAAAAACACATCTATATATATTCTCATCATAAAATGAAGGAGCGAGATGGCTTTAAGAGAATCATCGACTCGTACGAGAGTGAGGTGACTGTGTCTATGAGCCCAACCTCTACGAGTGCAATGAACCGTGTCCAGTTGCTGGAGGAGACCGTGCAAGGATACAAAAAGCAGACAGAGACCCTGGAGAGGGAGTGTGCTGAGCTGGGAACTAGGCTGGAGCAGGCAGAGAAACAATGCAAGCAGGTGAGTGTGGGTGAGCTGGGAACCAGAGAAACAATACAAGCAGGTGAGTGATGCTGAGCTGGGAGCCAGAGAAATAATGCAAGCATGTGAGTGTGGGTGAGCTGGGAACCAGAGAAAAGATACAAACAGGTGAGTGTGGCTGAGAACTGGGAATCGGAGAAACAATGCAAGCAGACGAGTGTATCGAGCTGGGAACCAGACTGAAGCAGACAGAGAAATAATACAAGCAGGTGAGTGTGGTTGAGCTTGGAACCAGAAAAACAAAACAAGCAGGTGAGTGGTAAGCTGGGAACCAGAGGTATGATGCAAGCAGGTGAATGTGGTGAGCTGGGAACCAGACTGAAGTAGACAGAAACAATGCATGCAGGTGAGTGTGGATGAACCGGGAACATTCACCTGCTTGCATTAAATCTCTGGTTCCCAGCTGACCATACTCACCTACTTGCATTATTTTTTTATTGCAAAACGATTTAAGTCTTGTTTAATCATATTCCAATATCTTTATGAGCAACATTCTAAGAAAACTGGGCTTAATGCATGTGCGTAAAGTGTCGTCCCAGATTAGACTGTGCAGTTTGCTTCGGCTAATCAGGAATGACATTTTACACCTTTTTATATTTTTTTCTTTGAAGTAGATCTCTTCTAAACGAAAATCAAGTGTAGGCGGAAATTGTTTTCCCTGATGAGTCTGTGAAGACTGCACAGGCTAATCTGTGTCAACCCTTTACGCACATGCATTAAGTTTTCTCAGAACACATCTTTTGTGAAAACTAAGCCTTTTTATTTTAATCACAAGTTGGAACTCAACCTGTCAGAGAAGCAGTCCAAAGTGGCGTTCAGTTCATCAGGGTCGTCGTCAGAGTGTGACAAGCAGACAATACTCAACCTTCGTGAGAGGATCGTCCACCTTGAAAAGCTACTGGAGCAGAGTGAGCAGGAGAGGAACAACCTTGAGTGTCGCATTGAGCAACGCCATCTACAGGTAGGCAGTGGCCACTCTTGCTTTTGTGGGCGGGAAAGTTCAATATGGTTATTGAGAATTTTAAATCATCAAAAACATGATTTGCAGATATAAAACTTTAAATACCACTATTTTGATAAACCATTCACAATTTACATGCAATCTTTTTTTGGTCTGTCTGTCTGTCTGTCTGTATGTCTGTCGTTCTGTCATTCTGTCTGTCCAAAACTTTAACATTGGTTAAAGTTTGGTCATAACTTTTGCAATATTGATGATAGCAACTTCCTTTTTGGCATGCATGTGCATCTCATGGAGCTGCACATTTTGAGTGGTGAAAAGGTCAAGGTCATCCTTCAAGGTCAAAGGTCAAATATATGGGTCAAAATCGCTCAAAAGGGGGCATTGTGTTTCTGACAAACACATCCCTTGTTAAAGGCTTGAAATAACGTTAAAAGATTAATAATCATTATCCTAATAAAAGATTATATTTATGGATTTTAATGTAAGAAAAGTTGATTAAATTTCCAACTTGGTGAATCACTCATGTTTCCAGGGTGATTATGACCCTACCAAGTTAAAGGTCCTCCACTTAAAAATGAACCCAGTGGACATAGAGCTGAGTCGTAAGCGAGAGGAGTTGACAAAACTGCAGGAGGAGAACGCTAGATTGAGACAGAGGATCAAACTGCTTGAGGAGAATGAAGGCAAGATTGAGGACCTGACTGTCGCAGTTGAAGCCAAATTGAAGGAGCCAGGGTCTAGTAAGGATATTGAAGGTAAACTGGTAATAGCAGTATATATCTATTCAAGTATTTATATTATATAGTAAATTTAGGTTTTGAGCTTATGCCATTATGGTTGTTATGAAATGTCATACAAACATAGTTTGGTTTACCAAAACATTTTAAGGAACATTCTTACTCATTCTTTCGGATGTTTATTATTAGAAATATGTTTCTGGAATGAATTTTAACTTCTGAACTCGTGATATGGCTAGAATTACTACTGCGTAGTTACGCTAATACATTAAAATTTTCATACAGAAATCATGCCACAGTTAATTGTTATTATTACATACTAGAAACTTCATTGTAGGAAATAATTTATTTAAGACATGAGAAAAAGCTGTGCATTTTATTTTTGGCATTTTGCTGTATAGTGGTCGTTGCACCTGCTCTGCAAATAGCAAAAATAAATCTTAAAACTTCTTTTCCACTGTTGGCTTACAATTTAGCACTTCAACTGAAGAATTTTGTGTTAATAATAACGAAATTACATCAAAATAACGTCATTTTGCAGTTAAAACAGTGAAAAATATTGTTAATTTTCATTTATTATGTGTCAAATTGAATTACCAGCTCTTAATCACTGACATTTCCTTATAATCAACTGAAAACATAAAATAAAGCTTTTTATGCCCCCAAAGGTGGGTATATAGCGATCGCACTGTCCGTCTGTCCTTCTGAAATTCCATCACACTTTGCATTTAGTTTTCGAAAAATGTTCATAACTTCTTTGTGGCTTCACATGTAACCTTCATATTTGGTATGCATGTGTATCTCATTGAGCTGCACATTTTGAGTGGTGAAAGGTCAAGGTCATCCTTCAAGGTCAAAGGTCAAAAATAAAATAAAAAATCAAAGGACGCAGTAGGGGGCATTGTGTTTCTGACAAACACATCTCTTGTTTCATTCTTTGTTACATTTGTATGTCTTTGTTAGACCTGCTTTCTCTGTTCCATGTAGAAATGAGATCCCAACTGAGTTTGGCTGAGATGAAGAATAAAAGACTGATGGAGGCATTTAAGGTATACAAATATCTACATTAATGTCTGTTTTATATGTTGACCTAAATCCTTGCAAATATGAATGCAAGGGTTTAGCATTTTACCATAGTTCTTAACACGTTCTGCATTGGAGACATAATAGTTTCACTCTCCGCCACAAATATATTTGCATTATACCCAATATTTAACAGTATGCATGGTCTGCTTGCCATTGGGTGAATTCCCAAAAGATGATTGCAGTTACAATAGTTAGGCTCTCAACCCTAAGTGTGTGTTCATTGTACAAAAGGGCCCCTCTCTGGGAAATCGGGGCTTAATGCATATTTGTAAGAGTCTTCCCAGATTAGCCTTTGCAGGCTACAATAGGCTAATCAGGGACAAAACTTTCCGCTTGTATTGTATTTTTCGTTAAAAGGAAGTCTCTTCTTACGTAAATAAAAAATCAGGTTAGACAGAAAGTGTTGTCCCATATATACCTGTTCAGATTCAGGCTTATCTAAAACAACACTTTACCCACATGCATTAAACCCGGGTTTCCCAGAGCTCAGCTAAAATATACTTACTTGCAGGAGCCCACAAGCCCATGGCCCCTTAAATGTGGTGTGGGCCCCTTGATATTCTGAAACAAATCTAATGTCCTCTATACTAGAACTTTGCTAGTATTCCAAGAACAAATTTGTGGTGATTATTGTAGTTTGTAAACCTGACTGGTGTGATCTGTCCTGCAGGTGAAGTCACAGGAGGTGCGGGAGGTGTGCTACCAGTTGACAGGCTACAAGATTGACATCCCCACCTCCAACCAGTACCGGCTCACCAGCATGTACGCAGAGTCTCCCAACGACTTTCTGCTCTTCCAGGTATGTGAACAATTATTAGTTAAGCCTAGTTCTGGAAAAATTGGTCTTAATGCATGTCCGCAAAGTGTTGTCTCAGATTAGCCTGTGCATCCTGCACAGGCTAATCAGGGACAACACTTTTCTTGTTTACTGGATTTTGGTTAAGAAGAGACATCACGTAAACGGAAAATTTCATTAAAGCGGAAAATGTTAAACCTTATTAGCCTGTGCAGGCTAATCTGGGACTACACTTTATGGACATGTAGTTTACATGATTATTATCAAATTACATGTTAGAACGACTGATTTGATAGCACTGGCCCAAAAGCACTTGATAGAAAAAGAATAGAATGATAGGTCATAGTGAATAATTATTGTAGTAGATATTCTGTGTTAGGATAACTAAGTCTAAATTAATATGTTTAGTCTTTGATTGCATATTCTGATATAATAAAAAAATCTAGAGAGTTTGTTTCCTATGAAGTGATCAAACATAATATTTCCATTGTAACATATTGATGTAACGCATGTTACATATAGACCTCCATGTTACAAATTAACCACCATGTTATATATTGATCTTTATATTGCATTCATTTGCACTCCTTCACATATTGTTTCCCAGCTAACATATTGAAATATACTCCACATATGATATTGATCTTTGTGTAACATATTTAAATTGAACTCCATGTCACATATTGACCCCCATGACACATAATGACCCCCATGTCACATAATGAGCCCCATGTCACATATTGAATATTGACCCCCATGATGTTACATTTACAGAAGAACTCCCATGGCAATGTGGAGGTGCTGGGTACCAGTTTCTCCTCCACGGTGCAGGACCTGATAGAGACGTATCTTATCAACGGGGACAGCATCCCGGCCTTCCTGAGCAGCGTCACTCTCGAACTCTTCTCCAGACAGACCATGAACTTTGGTTGATACTTCCGGGGTAAACAGATAATAAAGAGAAAAAAATGAGTGGAACAGGCTATGGAGTTCAGTGAAGAACGTTTTGAACGGTTGATGAAGTTTGGTATAAGAACTTCTTCAGACATTGAACTTTGGCCCTGAGAAACCTTCCATCGAATGACAATAATCTGGAATTTTACTTGGCTAAATGTCTACTTTTAACATTTAAAGACAGTTAAGTGTCATTAAAATGATAAATGAACCTTGGCTGAAAAGTTATTTCAAGTGAAGGAACTGTGACTGAGAAAGTTTCTGATGACAAACTGAGTTTTTGTAAAACAAATCACCTTTTCTGAACAGACTGTAAAGTGCAGATTTAAACATTGCTGACAGTCAAAGTTGNAAAAACAAACTTTGAAAAAGCCTATTTAGGCGAAATATATCAGAAAAGAGTGAAACTTGTTCTGTGTTAACTTCCATTGTTTTGTAAGTTATATCCGTTTGCTAAATACGAGGCTGTTTATTAACGTTGCTATCGAATAATTGTATTGCTGTCGGCTAATACTATGACCGATACTTTAATCCGGCACAAATAGAAGGAAAAACATCATGTCATAGAATTTTATTTTAAATTTTAAAGTAAAGAGAGAATGTACGTTTATATAAAGAAACATATTAAAAAGGCATGCAAAGTACACCAAATATTCAAGAACAAATATAAGGAAAAACATAATGTCATAGAATTTTATTTTTATTTGAAATTTTTAAATAACGATATCATGAACTTTTATAAAAAGAAACATTTTAATGTCTGTTCAAACTGTGATCACAGAAACTAATTTATTATTCCCCAGTCAATTGAAGCCCTTAATTGGCACCTAATTGACAAACAACAGTTTGGGCCCTTTCTTAGAGTGTGTATATTGCATTGCGCAATTTGAGTTATTCACACATTTTAATGGCTGTTCATACTGTGATCACAGAAACTTAATTATTATTCGCCAGTCAATTGAAGCCGTTAATTGACACCCCATTGACAAACAACAGTTCGGGGCCTTTCTTAGAGTGTGTATATTGCATTGCGCAATCAACGCTGATACGGGCCGCATTATCAGTTTGACACGAAGAACGTCACATCAAACACGTTTATCCCAAATGATTTCGGTTGCCAATTAGTAAGAGACTCGCAGGTCATTAAATATTAGGGCAATAACGTTTGAACAAAATTTAAAAAAAAAATGCGTATATGCGAATATCAATTCTGTTATTCGAATACTGGCCATTCAATCGAATATTCGAATATTCAAATAATTTTGCCATCACTACTTTTAATCCCATGGAGGGAAAGCTTTCGTGCCTCTATCGCAGAGATGTTTTTTCAAGACCATTACTTTGCATCAACAATCCGTAATTAACGAAGAAAAACATCACTTTTTTCATTTTAATTTTTATTGTTAATTTAGACCTTAGTACAAAAATGTAATAAAGACATTTAAAAGTTAAGGAAATGTAGAGAACTTCTTTGGAGCAATTAAAGTTCATTTAAGGCTCCATATTTATCCTGAACATTTTTATCGTAAATTTAGATTTATTAAGAAAATTCAATGAATTATTAAATCAGTTTAGTTAACTTTATGTAAATAATAATATAAAAATAAAGTTATAGGCAAAAGCTGATATGTTCTTTTCAATAAAAAAGTCTGCCATGTCCTGACATCTTACACAGTTTTGCTAATGCTCTGGTACTTGTTCATTAAAAATTAATTTCCGACAAGAGATTTGTGTGTTAGCTTGAGAGCGATTTTTAAGATATTAGTTAAAATAAAAACTTCAATTTCAGACTAAACCAGATACATACTTTTTAATAAAACAAGTTTGCCTCTAGCTGAAATCTTACAGAGTTTTGCTTAGAAATATTTTCAGACCATTTTTAGTTTAAATCACAAATTTTATTTGGGTTATAGATTTGTACATTACCTTTAAAAAGATACTTAAATAAGAAATATTAACTAGAGCTTTGTCACAGACGTGACGAATACCCCCACATGTCGCATTGACACAGAATATTTTGCATGTTGTCTTCACAAACAACAGTGGACACCATGCTCAATGTTTAAAACGCACTAAGTGACCCCGTGACCTAGTTTTTGACCGGCATGGCCCATGTTGGAACTTGACCTACACTTCATCTAGATACAACTTCTGACCAAGTGTGATGAAGATCATATGAAGACTACTTGAATTAGAGAGCGGACACCATGCTGAATGTGTAAAACGTTAAGTAAGTGACCCCGTGCCCTAGTTTTTGGCCCAGCATGGCCCATTTTTGAACATGCCCTAGAGATCATCTATATAAAACTTCTAACCAAGTTTGGTGAAGATCGGAAGTAAACTACTTCAATTAGAGAGCGGACACCATGCTCCATGTTTAAAACGCACTTAGTGACCCAGTGACCTAGTTTTTGACCCGGCAAGGCCCATGTTCGAACTTGGTCTTAAGATCATCTAGATAAAACTTATGACCAAGTTTGGTGCAGATCGGATGAAAACTACTTGAATAACGAGAGCGGACAACATGCTGAATGTTTAAAATGCACTTATTGACCCCGTGACCTAGTTTTTGACCCGGCATGACCCATATTCGAACTTGACCTAGATATCATCTAGATACAACTTCTGACCAAATTTGGTGAAGATCGGATGAAAACAACTTGAATTAGAGAGCGGACACCTAATACGGACCGGCAGTATTTTTGTTTAAATCTCAAAGTTTACTTAGAATTTAGATATTGATATAACATTTGTAATTTTCCTTAATTAATTCCATTCCATGCAGAAAATAATTAATTTTAGGCAATGGCATTACTTAAAGATGTGTTTATCACAGCTTACTCGGCCTTTAACATTATGTGTTGTTACTGAAAATTGTTGCAGAGACACATATTTTATAAATCTACCGTGTATATTTCTTTTTTAACTTCTATTGATTAATGCAATGATACATATCAAAACTTTTTTTTACGTTTCACTTGTTTTCAATCCTACTGTGCGAAGTAATAAAATGGTGTTTATTGGAATAAAGCGGGTTTACGCTATGATTGCGCTGTAATCTGCCTTATTCTTCAGTACCGTCATGGCAGTGGGTCACGTGATAGCCATTATGGCGGCGGTCAATTTATCGATTCTGGGATTGTCTATACCTAGGTCAAAAGTCAGATTCACCCATAATACAGCTTGAAAATTCCTGTCTTTGGTATTAATATTGATGGAATTTACATAAGTTGCCACAAATGTAAACAAACATAAGGTGACCAGATACATAAACATCTGTCTCTTTACCATTAAGGTCAAGGTATCACTTAGAGATCAAATATGGCCATCAAGCCGCTTGAATATTTCTGCTTCAAACATATCTTTGCCATGAATTTGCAGATGGATTTCAGAAAAAGCTTGGCCCAAATATAAACCATCATTAGACGAAGTGTTGCGTGTACCAATCGTCTCCATACTTCAAAGTCACACATGGAGTTTCCCATAAAACACCTCATCTGGACTGTCACTTTGTCATTCATCATGCATTTATCAAATAATTTGCCATTCATGACCGCCATGAGGGGACTGGGTGTCGCATGTATCATGAGTCTTCTAACCTCAATGTTCAAGGTCACACTTAAGGGTCAAAACTCAAATTTGGCCATAAAAAAATGTGTTTGACATTAGTGGAGTTCTGAGGTAAAAGTGGAATGTGTGGGCATCTGTGCCTATGGACACATGTCATGTTTGAGGTAAAGATTGGACATTGTCAAACAATTTCTTATATTTGTTCTTTGATCTTCATTGTGACCTTGACCTTTGACCTGGTGCTTGTGTGTAGCACTCTGATTCAGTATGCTTCAAACTTTGACCGAGTTACATAAACATTATGTTATGCTGAATACACTTTTGACTTTGAATTTTGACTGTGACCAGAGATTTGTGCCTAAAACTAATAACAATGCTTGTCACTTCTGCATAGCTACTAAGTACTTGAAAATCCATTCTCACTGAAAAAAATGTAATATTAGGGCAAAGTGTTAAGGATTGTTCATATTCAACTATAACCTTGAGCTGTGACTTTTACCTGGTTCTTGCATGTGGCACTCCTCCTGCCTTGTTTGTCACTTCCGTTATTTGAAAAAAGTGATGCTCTGGACATAGGGTTATTTTTCATTTGACCTAGAATTGTTACCTTGACATTAGATCTAGAGGCCTGGCTCTGGCATGTGACACTCCGTACCATCATGCTTGTCACATCTGATAAGTCATTGAAAATCCATCAATGCTTATCAAAGTTATGCTCCAGACAGAGTGCTTAGGATGAATGTCTTTTATTAGGCTTTTGACCTAGGAGCAAAGATCTTGCTCGCAACTCTGACCAATTACACTTAAGTTATTTATGGTTGATTTCTCATAATGGACATAGAATTATGACCTAGACCTTAGACCAAGTAGGCTGGTTCTTGCATGCTACACTCCATCTCATTATGCTTGTCATTTTTGCAAAATTATCTGAAAATCCATCCATGTTGACAATGTTCCAGACAAAGCGTGTGACACATTGTTCCAAAATGGTTTACTTCTACCAAGTTGTTCGAAAATCCATCCATTGTGGACAACGTAATATGCTCTGGACAAAATCTATTCCTCCTTCCACCACCCCACCCAGTGGCGTTCCCATAATTCAGAACGTTTTTGAAATAGACTTATATTAATTGGTTCACAAAGTATAATAGTTTTACTCTGTGAACAGTTTTCAACAAGTAATTCATGGGCATTTCAAAAAGTGCTTTGTTAGCATCACCAGTGGCCAAAATAGGCACTGCCTACTAAAATCTCCAATAAGCTACTAATTATTTTTTTGTTAATAAAGCAGATTTTAACACTTTCTGAGATAATTATTTGTTAATAATATGCATTTTGGCTACTAATTCAGACTTCTTTGTTCTAACCTAGATAATTCACATTAAATAAAGATGACTGTGCAGGCATTTCCACAGGCAGTTTTAGCACAGCGGGCCCGCAGTGCCTGGACTTCAAAATAAATGGTGTTTGTCCCCTAATAATGGTTGATAATGATCAATTATTTCTTGTACACATGACGTTATCAAACGTCTCAATTGATTGCTCTTGCCCACTTAAAATGTTTTAAGACTATTTTCTCAACGGCAACTTTAAATAAACAGTACCAACATTTAATACATTCAGATCAAATAGTTTCTTCATATATACCTGCAACACATTTTCTTTAGTTTTTGTCCATGACAGAATGATAAGATCAAAGTAACTACCAGTCCTTGTTTCTGGGAAATCTGAAATTACTAATTTCTGGGTCAGTATTACTAATGAATGGTTGCTGTCCGAGAGTGTATTAAGTGAAAGTGTCCAGGACGTTGCCAGTGATCCTGATATCTTCAACTGTATTGTTGTTGTGTTTTTTTTTCAATCATTTTTTCCTTTTTAATCCCTTCTGTCATTTTGCTTGTTATTTTATATTATAATATATGACTGGAATGAAATAAATTGAGGAAAAATAAATAAATAATAACAGAAAATGTTATGCTTAAGTGGCATCAAAGAAGTGTAGATTTTGATTTAGAACATTTAGAAAATATTTAAATAAAATTGACACACCAAATTGGCCCCCTTTCGCACCAACCCTCATCCGCCATGTCTTGCTGCTGTGTCTGACAAAATTCCTGGGGAAATGTCTGCTGTGTATGGTAGAGGGATAAAATAAAACACCAACCACTATTTACCACTTATCTTGATTTATTTGTTCAACGTAATTTTGATTGACAAAAATGCATAAAAGATGGCTCATGCATGAACATGTTTTCTAATTAATTTTTATTACAAAACATAAGTGCTGAATGAAAATACAGTAAAGTTACTGTTAATTGTTGATGTTTTTTTTATTTAAGGACAACTTCATGTGTCTTTATATAAATAATGTGGCTTTTTTATGGATGAATGAAAGAATGAGTCACAATCATTGAGGTGAAAAGAGTGTATATATTTGTCCTTCTAAACAAGAATTTATTGCAGAAAGAAGTTACTAAAAAATAAAATAAAATATTATTGAATATTACACAACCATTGCTCAAAAAAGACAAAAAGTAAGTATTGTAGCAAACTATTGACCAAAACTACAAACAATTTATCAGATCTATAATTCCAAAAAATGAACAATCAATAAATTGCTCTTACTAAATACACAATTTTTACCATGAATAAGAAAAAAGAGTTAACATGGGGTATGTCAATTTTAGCTTTAGATGAAACAGAACATTTATTCTACACACATTTTCATACACATAAATACAAAAAACAGTCTACAAGAATGTAAACAGTGGATTTCTTAACATGAATGGATTTCTTACAAAGTATGATCATCAGCATATTAAGGTAATTCAACTATAAAATCGATCAGAGTAGAAAAAGAGGAGTTGAAAACACAAATGTTTGGATCTATATATTCTAATATAAAACACAGAAAAAGGACCATAATTCTGCCACAACTTTCAGATTAAGTTCCTTTCTTTACAATCATGTACACATGAAGGTTATTCAATTGTTAAAGGTTGAGTAAAATGCACCCAATAATGAAAGAGTAGTTGACTACACAAAATTTTCGGACTATATGTCACAGTTGAAAAAAGGGCAATAATTTTGCCAAAAACTATCCAGCGTGAAAATTCCTTTCTATGCTATCGTCTCCTAATTCAGGCGTGAACGTATGAGCAAGATCCACTAAGTAGAAACCACAACTTTAAGGATGTACATACTCTGTAGTGACATAAAAAATGAGGAATTCATAAATGCAAGATGAGCCAAAATAGAACTTCATGCATTAAATGCTTAGGGATAAAAGCATACATATAAACATATAAGTAAAAGGAAATAAAAGCAGTAAATGCTATAACAACGTTAGGTGAGATTGCACTGTAAGTCATGGTCAGGTGACAGGTTTGTAAAAATAAAACCCTGTGAAAAAACTGTTAAAACATAGTCACGTAAGTGAAATATACAAAATTTGTAATATAAAGATTAAGTAGTGTCCTTAAATGTTTATCATTTTGCTAACACTATATAAACTGTTTGACAAATTATGCTAAAAAAAATATATTTAAATATGAAGGTGGGAGATTCATTTTAATACCATAAATATAACTAAAATAATTTATTCAATGATCACAAATATTTTAACATACAGTTCAACACAGACAGTCAAAAATAAAATTTTCATAACAACAACTGCCAATTAACCCTTTGCATTCTGGGAAATTTGTTGTCTGCTAAAATGTTGTCTGCTGAATTTCTAAAATTAGCATTTTCTTTGATTTTTATTCAAAGAATACTATCAGAATAGCAAACAGTTTAGATCCTGATGAGGCGCCACGTTTTGTGGCGTCTCATCTGGATCAAAACTGTTTGCAAAGGCCTTCAAAGGGTTAACTGCACATACGTATATCTTAACGGTCATATCACATATACAGGCAAAATGTCAATGTAGGTAGCATGATCACATATATATTTTATCTCTTAATTTTTATTTTTTTAACAACAATAACAAAACAACACAAACTTTAACAGCGGTGATTGGAATGATATTTTTCAATGTGAACTTTATTTGTGCAATTAACCATCATGTTTGTCAGTAAATTATTCATTTACAGATAAAGGACTATGTAAGTACTTGATCTATCTACTCCATGCATCTATAGTTGCTGCAGTGAAATTTTTCTCATCACCTTTAATTGAGGACTTGATAAAAAGTATGCAAACATTCCAATCACCAAGCTACAACCAAATAAGTAATAACAATGTATTGCACAAAAGTAAAGATTGTGTAATTGTGAAATTAAATAAACACTTTGTCTATGAATACCTATTGGTATGTGACAAAAATATTAAAAGGAATGTACTATTACAAACTGGGAATGTATTTAGTTTATAAATGCTTGTAAATGTTCAAAACTTCCATATAAATGAAGTATTAACTCATTGCTACTTGTTATATTTGCAAATATGTTATAAGTACATTGATAAAGGAAATGAAGTCTGAAAGAAATAGCAATATAGGATACATGATTTATACAGTAAAGCATGAATCATGTAGCTTTCATTTACATCAAAATATAACTTTGGATTTCAGTTATTCTTTTTATATTCTAAATAATAAGAATGCATAATTTAAGAAAACCATGCACAGTAAGCATTTTTAATAAATATATAAAAATAAACTGTACTGTATAACAATCTGGTGGAATTTAAAACAAACACATGAAAGATCATAACAATCTGGTGGTATTTTTCAACAAACACATCAAAGATCAATCTCCTCCAAAAGTAACATCAGATACATTACATTGGTAATTTGTAAGAATATCAAACCTAAAATACTAACATTGTATGAGGTATTGAGGGATAAGTGGGAACCATGTTGGTTTAATGTGAAGCACATTGTATGGTAAGGTGGGTAAAGTACGAGATGTCTTAATCTTCCTAATAGCGGATGAATAATGAGTGTCAGTTTAA
The DNA here is from genome assembly GCA_007657795.1 of Dreissena rostriformis. Taxonomy (NCBI): domain Eukaryota; kingdom Metazoa; phylum Mollusca; class Bivalvia; order Myida; family Dreissenidae; genus Dreissena; species Dreissena rostriformis. Next base: position 107,313 of record VMBQ01001812.1, on the reverse strand, counting down.
TGATGTTCTAAAATAACTTAAAAAATACTATGAAATATTAAGCAAAAAGTGCATTAAGTACATACATCTTTAGGTTTAAGGTATCAGCTATAAGATATTTACGGAGAAGAGGGACAGACACTGTAAATAAGACATTAAATGTTTTCCTTGATAGCAATTGATGGTATTATGCTGTGAAATTAAATTATGCTTATAAATGTTCTGCAAATTATGGATTTTGAAATAACCCAATCTAACAATAAGAGAGCCATGATGGTCCTTAGGCACTCACCTGTGTTTACAGTACACTTGTAATATATATTGTAAGCATAAACATTCTGACCAAGTTTCATCTAGATTGGATGAAAAATGTGGCTTCTAGAGTGGTAACTAGCTAAAAGTTGACAACGTATGATAAACGATTCACAACAACGGACATGATGTGAGCACAATAGCTCACCATGAGCACTTCCTGCTCCGGTAAGCTTCAAATAGAATACTCTTATGACAATAGATTTGTAAAATATCTGAAGTTTTGTGTTGTGTCATCTAGTAATAGCCATATCCGCGCTGGTTCTTGTTGGCATACTGTTGCAGGACTTTGATAATGCTGTCTGGGTAGCGCAGGATCTCCACCTCCTAATGATCAACAAGAGATGAACAGTTATAATGAGTCTTACAGTGACCTTATATTTGCATGGCACAGAGAAATCATACACATTTGAGCTGCAATCCAAATATAACTTTATAAAAATTCAAACGTAACTTTATACTGTTCTAGAATGACTTACTGACCCTGCCTGTGTCTTCAGTTTGACATGATGTGTTCAGGTTGTTTTTTTAAGTCTACTAAGTATGATGAAATTAGCAATTGTAACTTAGGGGAAAACAGAGGGATGAATAACTCTCTGTGCTCAAAAGCTTGTTTTTTAAATGATAAAATTATAAAAAAATAGGATAATATTCGTTTTGTGTGTAAAAATGTATTTATATTGACAATAAAATATGAAAATGATTTATACATTTTCCATGACACTTAAGTTAATATAAATTGTCTCCCATTCCATTGATTATCTTGGAAAACTAGGTTTAATGCATGTGCGTAAAGATTCATCCCAGATTAGCTTGTGAAATCTTCACAGGCTAATCATGGATGACACTTTCCGCTTGTATGGTATTGTTCGTTTAAAGGAAATCTATTTTTAGACAAAATCTGGTTTAAGCAGAAAGTGTCGTGCCTGATTAGCATGTGCGGACTCCACAGACTGATCTGGGATGACACTTAACGCGCAAGCATTAAGCCCAGTTTTCCCAGAACGAGGCTCACATCTTGCGTTATCATACTGAAAACAAACATAATACCCTCAATACCTTTTCATCGACCTCAGGCTCTTCCATGCAACCGCTCCCATCATACTCGACACTGAGGTCCGTGAAGTCAAAGTCCATGATGCGTTCCGGTGAATTGAACGCGCTCTCCATGTACGGGAAGTTCTCCACCTCGACACAGGCTGAACGAACCACACGATGCACGCTGCCGTCTGAGCCCTCGATGACGATGGTGGCGTTAACACTGTATAGACCGTCAGACAGCAGACGGAAATAGTCACCATACGGAGCTGGGAATACAACAATTGATATTTATGCATCACACTTTAACAGCCATGGAAAGTTACTGTATAACTAATGTAGAAAAAGTTTTTTTTAATTTAATAAGTAAAAAAAAAACATATGATCAATAAATTCTCCACTAAAGAATAGTATCGTACAGCTTTAGAAAAGAAATGTGTTCATGTTATACAAAACAGAAATTATAATTCAATGATTAGAATTAGTTAATTTTGAGAAACTGAAATGGTTTGGATGTATGCAAACTCTTGTCTTCAAACATTAGACGAAAGGTTTTCAGATACCAAACACTACAACTGTTACTCACTTGAGGTCACATCATGGTCGATGACCACTCCAGTGCCCATGTTCTGGACCCTAATACTGGCAATGAGCTCCCCTGGGCGCATGTTGTCAGGCAGCACAATGGAGCCCTTGATTCCGATGTGGCTCTGCAAGATTTACAACGCAGGTCTTTAGTGATTAACACTGGTTTTTGTGATCATTTATTAAAAACCTCATCAATTGTAACGCATAGGTATAGCAAAAAAGTAACTTGTTGTTAAAATTTTGATAAGCAACTAACCAACAAAACTGTTACAATAATGAAAAGGGCCTAACAAATTATTATGTTAAATCTGACATCTGCTATGTAAGCCTAAAGAATTGAATGAAGGCCCGAAGGCGCTCACGTGAAACCCAAATGAACTTAACCATCCAATGTGGTAATCTCTCACTATAGCCATATAAGGAAAACTGCCACCTCACCCCCAGCAGATCTTTATTAAAGAACAGAACCATTTTCTAATTTCACCCATATATTGTTAGAAGAAATATTCTGAGCAAGTTTCATTTTTATTGAAAAAATGGACTTCTGGTGTTAACAAGGTTTCACTATAGCCATATGAGGAAAACCGGTGCACACCGTGGAAACCATGCATTTCAATAGACCATAACCATTTTCCAACTCAACCCAGATATCATTAGAAGAAACATTCTAAACAAGTTTCATTATGATTGTGCAAAAAATGTGACTTTTAGAAAGTTTATAATGTTTCACAAATGCAATATATGAAAAACTGCATCGCCCCACGGTGGCCATTTTTTTTTAAACGGACTGAAACTATTTTAGACCTTAGCTGAGATGAGAATTATTAGAACGAATGTTCTTAGCAAGGTTCATGAACATTGGGAAACAAGAGGGCCATCAGGCCCTAAGGCGCTCACCTGAGAGCCAAAGGAACTAGACTATTCTGAAAAAACGCAAGCTGACCTAGTGACCAAGTTTTTGAGCTCATATGACCCAGTTTCAATCTCTGCCAAGATTTCATTGGGACAAATGTTCTGACCAAGTTTCATGAAGATTGGCCAATAAATGTGGCTAATATAGCGTCAACAAGGTTTTACTACATAGCCATATAAGGAAAAATGCCACACCCCCTTGCGGCCATGTTTTTAACGAATCTCAACCATTTTCGAACTCAGCCAAGATATCATTAGTACAAATATTCTGAAGTTTCATGAGTATTGGACCACAAATGTGGCTTCGAGAGTGTTAACAAGGTTTTACCATTGCCATATAAGGAAAACTGCCCCGCCCCCTGGGGGCCATGTTTTACAACAGACCAGAACCATTTTCAAACTCATCGGAGATATCGTTAGAACAAATGTTCTGACTAAGTTTCAAGAAGATTGGACAATAAATGTGACTTCTAGGGTGTTAACAAGGTTTTACTATACAGTAAAGCCATATAACGAAAACTGCCCCGCCCTCTGGCGGCCATGTTTTCCCTTCAACTGGAACCATTTTCGAACTCTTCCAAGATATGATTGGGACCATGTTCTTACTAAGTTTCATGAAGATTGGACAAAAAATGTAACTTCTAGAGTGTTAAAAAGGTTTTAATATAGCCATATAAGGAAAACTGCCCCGCCCCCTGGCGGCCATGTTTTTTATCCAACCAGATTCATTTTCGAACTCGTCCAAGATATTATTGGGACACATGTTCTGACCAAGTTTCATGAAGATTGGACAATAAATGTGACTTCTAGAGTGTTAACAAGGTTTTACTATACACTAAAGCCATATAAGGAAAACTGCCAGGCCCCTTGGCGGCCATGTTTTTCATTCAACTGGAACCATTTTCGAACTCGTCCAAGATATTATTGGGACACATGTTCTGACCAAGTTTCATGAAGATTGGACTATCAATGTGACTTCTAGAGTGTTAACAAGGTTTTACTATAGCCATTTAAGGAAAACTGCCACGCCCCCTGGCACCCATGTTTTTCAACCAACCGGAACCATTTTCGAACTCGTTCAAGATATTATTGAGACACATGTTCTGACCAAGTTTCATGAAGATTGGACAATAAATGTGACCTCTAGAGTGTTAACAAGGTAAATGTCGACGCCGCAC
>VMBQ01001812.1:75178-99142 GCA_007657795.1 Dreissena rostriformis | reverse complement strand
ATGACATTAACAACAGCAGTCAGTCCTGTTCATGACATTAACAACAGCAGTCAGTCCTGTTCATGACATTATCAACAGCAGTCAGTCCTGTTCATGACATTAACAACAGCAGTCAGTCCTGTTCATGGCATTAACAACAGCAGTCAGCCCCCCTCATGGCATTAACAACAGCAGTTAGTCCCGTTCATGGCCATTGCAGTCTCTGGTTGAAGCTGCTACGCAATCAATAACAGACAAAACTCAGATTAATTCATTTAAAAAGGAAGATTTGTCTAGTCTGGAATTATATCATTAGACTGTATGACACCTTGATGTTCTTTCAGTGTATAAATATTATCAGACCAAATTCACTTAAATTCATACTTAAAATATGCAAAAAAAAAAACAAAAAAAAAAACTATTTATTTTACTGGGTTCTAAACAGTGTTGACTCTGAAAAGTACCAACACTGAACATGTACCAGATTAATGCTTATGAAGGGAAAACAATATTTAATGCATTAACAGTGACTTCACCATCAGCTTTGTTTGTTTATTTGGGTTTTATGGCAACTGACAAAATTTTGGTAATTTTGTGATATTTATAAATGATGATTACCAACTGAATTAATATTGTACGCTTACCTGCTCTGTAAGGTTTTTCAAGACCTCCTTCACCCCATCCAGGTGGTTATTTGGGTGAACTGCTTTAGTCTGTGTCTGGTAGTACAGCTTGTCAAGATCGGGAAAGTTGCGGTTCAAGTCAACATTGTGACTATCAGTTCGCCCTACTGTCCATTCAGTGACCCCCTTCTGGTAATCATCCACACTGCCCTGTACAATGATGCAAACAAATAATGGAGCCTCACTTTGGGAAAACAGGGTTTAATGCATGCGCGTAAAGTGCCATCCCATACTGCACAGGCTAATCAGGGACGACACTTTCCGCCTATACTAGGTTTTCGGTAAGATAAGACTTCCTTTTAACATAAACTACCATAAGACCAAAAAGTTTTGTCCCTGATTAGCCTTAGCGGACTGCAAAGGCTAATCTGGGACAACACTTTACGCAAACGCATTAAACCCTCTTTTCCCAGAGTGAGGCTCAATTCTTTTTGATAATAATAAATTAATTCTAAGAAAGGCTACTACCTGTATAAGGTATCAAGCAACAACTGTCTTTTCTGATCTTCATTTTTTCATTGCATGTCAGTCAACTTTTTATGCACTTTAAGTAAATAATTTTCAAACTTTTGTTCCTATGGTTCTATTGTACAACAACTGGGATATTTGTTTGAAACTATGAACTGATAACAAAATAACAAATAATGTACAAAGTGTAAAAAGTGAAGAAAAATTTGATGACAAAATGAGACTGACTTTTTTATTTCCTCTTACAATACCAGCCTGCATAAGATGCTGTGCCTAACAGACATTCATCAAGTGTGACATTCTAGTCCCTGGAGAATGAACAAAGACAACAAGCATGCAAAAACAGAGAAGATTGTTGGGGTTCTTTTCACTATTGATTTTTCTGAATGGCCCAAAAGGATTATTTAGAGACTTCTTACCCAAACATGTGGGTTGTCAACATACCATAGTAAAAATTGTTATATTAGGAATTACCAAGCTATTAAATAAACAGTAAAAAAGAAAGAAAAAAAAGGCAAGTTTAAATTATCATTTGTTTTTTCTTAAAATCTAAAAGCAATTTTCCAATTTGGCTCTGAAACAAACACTGTACATTATCCAGCCAAAGTTTTCCAAGCAAGTATACATGTACATACTGCAGCAATTTCCCAGCCGTCAGGGTTCATGGATGGCATGAGATGTATGCGTGTGTTGTAAATGAGACGTTGGATGTGTTTTCTGGAGAAGGACCCCTCAGCTTCCATGTCCCCGTTGTAGACATCGCACATGTACGACATCAGTCTCAGTAGCAGCTCCCGGCCTGTTACCTCATTGCCGTGCATGTTGGCAATGTATTTGAACTCGGGTACACCTTCAGGTCAAAAACGATGTAATGCAATACATGTTCATGTAGTATCATTTGAAACAATAATTTATAGTGCTGAGCACTATAATTGAATGTTTACATGGATGTTAAAGGGACTTGTTCACAGACTAGCAAAATCTTAATTATCAAAAATTTGTTGTTGTCAGTTTTTTAATTAAAATAGTAACCGTTTATAATGTTTGTGATTTTGAAAGGATTTTAAATGTGTCAGCTGGGTTTGTACCCACAGATTATAGTGTCTTTTTCCAAAAGCTTGCAGGGATTCTATTGAAACAACATAATGTACTGAAATACTAAATGGTCTCTTTTTATGTTTGATGGAGCATAGTATTAGTAGTAAGTAACATTACCACAAATACCACTTTTTTGTAATATACAATGTTAGCATTATCCTTGGTTCAGTGAAGCTCACCTCAAAGTGGTCATTAACTACAACAACAGCAATGTTTGAACAAGGAAGAATTCCGTGGTATTCACAAAATCATTAAATACTTCCGAAAGTTTGAAGATTTGTGTCAAATGAATGTTGTATGAAATGAAAAATAAACCACATTGAAGCATAAATTTTTTGTCATGACAATGGTAAAGATATGCATGTTTAATGAAATTAGATTACATTTTTTTCGTACCCAATTTTTTTTTTACCCACATTTTTTTTCGTACCCACATTTTTTTTCAAAAATTTTGGGTAAGGAAAAAAATGTGGGAACGAAAATTATGGGTACAAAAAAAAAATTAGGGTACGAAAAAAATATGCCAAAAAAAAATTGGGTACGAAAAAAAATTGGGTACGAAAATATGTGGTATGAAAAAATTATGCTAAAAAAAATGTGGGTAAAAAATAAATTAATTCGGGTACGAAAAAATTATGCCAAAATAAAATTTGGATATGAAAAATTTTATTAGGAAAGATGGTAGAGTGAAGTATACTTCAAAGTACCCGGGGTACTGGGAAGTAGAACCCGTGGGGAACTTGACCAATTCAGCGTAAGTACCAGCTTTATATTGATGCTGCAGAGAAATCAACTGTGTTTTGTTTTGGTTTGTTTTGGTTTGTCACAGTAAAATCAGTAAAAATGTTTTAACTGAAATCTCCATCAGCCCAGGTTAAATTACAAAAAAAACACGACCACAATCAAGTTCAATGGATGCATCTGTGTTAGCAAAATTGGTGAAATATGAACTGGAATATGTTGCATTTAGTCTGATTTTAGGGGGCTACCCATAAATAAAGTTGTTCTTTTTTTCTCGCATGTACATAAATAATACTGACAATTCCTAGAGATAATAATAGTTGAAAATTAGGCTAGCTCCTGGAACATGATTAATTAGCTTTGAAGATGAAAAATGTTGAACAAGATTTTTGAATAGTGTCAACATTTAAAATGAATGAATAGAAAGCTTTTAATTGTGTTGCTGTGACCTAGTTTTTGTTGTTGCTTTATTTTTTCAATCATAAGAATCAGATTTGAAAACCATAAAACAAAGATTGAAAAATATGCAGTTTAAAATCTCACAGTGAATTTACTCCTGTAAAGGGGCATATCAATAATGAAATTAAAGCGTGAACACTACCACTGTGTTTACAACTTAAATCCCTAAATGCTATACATATAATTTATGTACATAATACTTTCACTGCTAAATAACTATAAATCATTTCCGCTATAAAAGTTTGCCTCTGGCTATTAAATGTTAAATTAATGCATTTGCATTTGTTGATTGTTTAGTAGCCACATTGGCTATGAAGACGAAAACCTTAGTTTTGCAGACTGCATAAATGCTGCACAACAAATGTTTAAAATATTTATATTACACTAATTAGCTGATTGTTTTCACATTCATGATCTTCTTATATACTGTGATGATGTGATCAGATCAAAAAAAGGCATGATGGGGTTCCAATGGGGCAGAGTGTTACCTGGGACCTTGGGTGGCAGGGTACTGCGCCCCTCCGTTAAGGCCTAGCTTGACCACTGTGGATAGCCATCAATCAAAGAAGATAAAATAATTAAGCTTTAGTGATGCTTTTCATTCAGAATTAAAAAAAAATATGTATTAGTATTTATCACTAACATAACTTTTTTAATATTCCATAAAATCAGTTAATGAAATCACTTCGAACAAGCAAGTCAAATTATTATTACTTACGACCAAGAAAATGTTAAAGCCTGCCAATATCAAACTGAGAATCTGAGCCAGCCCAATCATTTATCAGTGCAGGACTGATGCTAATTTTTGTATTACTATAAAACTGAAAGAATGTCACTTATATATATGATAGGAGTGTTTCGATTAAACTGAACAAATAATGCAGTGCAATAACTCTAATAAAATAAATGAGTGTCTTAACTTAATTTAAACAAGCATACATGTAATGTTATAGGCTTTGAAAATTAACTATAATCTTTTGGTGAGCCAAACTGTCAAAAATTATTTAGCAAAAGATAGGAAAACTGAGAAAAAAAGCACATTCCAATAGTTTATGTTCACCGTGTTGAAAGCTGAATAAAGCAGGTTCACATTTAATTCAAAACATATGTAATTGCTTATAGAATCAGTCCTTGAGAAAAATAAGAATTAATGAGAAGTGACAGTTCATTAAGTCACAATTTACAAGAAATCGAATATAAGAGTACGGTCAATCTAAACCACTGGACAAATTTTACTCATTTTCAAACTTGTTTTATGTACAAAATTGCAACAAAATATTACAGATGTAACTCAATATTTAATTATTCATAACACAAACATATGTTTTTGATAGTATTTCATTGACATACATATTGATTGATTTTATCATTTATATGCAGAATGACTCAATCTGAACAGAAAATGCTAGCTAATACCTTGTTCTCAGCAGCATGGGATGTTTGCAAAAAAAACACTCAACGCCAAACAATTTATACTTTAGGTTGGTTTCATTGTAAAGTAAACCCGGCTGGAAAGTTTCAGCCGGTGTACAGTAGAACCTACAACTGACAGTTGGTTGTTACCTAGGCACACTAAACCACTCTTGATTAACCAATTACTCTAGGAATCCTTCCATGTACTACTGACTCCAAGGTATGACACCAAGAGGAAAAAGTGTACCTGGGGCTGTGTGGGGCCGGGCATAAACCCATATCTTTTAGTACACTTATGAGTTATGACAGTTATGTACAATCTGAGCCAAACATACAACAGCAAGGGTTTTACCTTCACACTGCAAACACGTTATATTACGTTCCATAGTTTGTATTGTTCATTTATGAGACAATATTTATATATTTATTACCGGGCCTATAAAATCTGTAGCCTATCATTTTTATATAAACTCAACTTAATATTAACTAACCTTCAACATGTTCGCCTGGTCTCTTAGCAAACTCAAGTACAAGAAGTTTTCTGTGATTCCAGGTTTCAGTTGGTACTCCAAACTCATTGTCAATCGGTAGTTCATAGAGCCTCGTTATCTTGGGACACTTCTTGTTGACATTTATCATAACATCTTTCATTGCCTCATAGTCGTGATGCTGGGCCCATTCCGAGGCCCCAAACGTTGCACATATTACAGAGCAGATAATCAACAACAGTCCACGAAGCTCCATAAGACTTGAAAGTGAACGTCAACTTATTGAATGCAACTAACTTTTAAAGGAAGTTCCTAACTTGTAAGTCGAAATGGTCGAAAAATGTCGATCGTTTTCTCTGTTGACTGAAGTATCAACTTCTTGACTTATTATTATTGTTATTGACGTCATCAATATGTGCGTACACAGAATATCATTACCGAGGGACTAGCATTTAATAAGTGTCATTTCGTAACAAAACAATGAAGAATATTACTGTAAGGCACAATTATGCCTTTCAATAAAATTTAAAAATAAAAAGACTGACACACAAAATGACCTTGTTATACCTATCGAAAATACCATCTGGTATTATAACGAATACTCCATATATAATTATAATACGCCCACGCTATATTTTCATTGGGTATGTAAAATGTATTATCAATCTGATTGGCTAAGATTTTCTTCCATCCCAGTGAACATTTAAGTCCTTCGAGTACTGTCTACCAGTGGGTACCATCTACCGATGTAATCCCCAAAATGCCACGTATCTGCTATGTGACTGCTTATTTTCGGTTTGAGTGTTTACCAATTGTTTCTATGGCATAGTTGATAAAAAAAATATCCAAAAGGCCTTTCTTAGGAAATATATGCACATTTTTTTTTAAATATGATCTAATAGCCAAATTGTTTGCAAAGTTTTATCTGTTTTTTTTTTTATGAATACGTACGAAATGTCGATTTTATGTGTGTATTTTTTTGGTGTTCCAATTTTTCTTATTTACAGTATTCCATAGTCACTTTACAATCGAATAACAGATGAAGCTGAATATTTCCAGACACCCACAAGCTACTAAGATTACTGGAATACTGTAAGGCTTAAACTTCATACCTATGAATGGAGTGAACAAGAGTTTATTTTTCACTTATTGCCTTAAAGTTCTATATTTTCAACTCTGTATCATCCCCAAAATCAAGCTTCGAAAAAGACAATATGATAAATATCAATTGAAAACACTTCGTATTGTGATTTACTGTTTTCATTAATTTTTATTATTTTTATCTTGTTTAAATTATATGATAAAAATACGCAAACATATAAAAAATACATGAAATAAAGTGTAAACCACTATGTATTTTGTTCAACTAACCATTACTCCTGCCCGTTTGACTAATTTCAAAATATAAGCTTATTCTAGCAACTATTCACGGAGGTCATCATTAGTACATTGGTAGACGGTACATTCACATAAAATGATGGACCACAAGTAGATTGCAGCCGATATCTGAGCAAAAATGCACCAACGAAACAAACTGAATATTCATTTCTGTACGAATAGGGTGAATAAATGTCAATCTGATGTAGTTTCTTTGATTTATTTTTTTAACAAAGAGAGAAAGTGTACCGAAACGCTCAATTCAACAGCACACCTGAGGACTTAGCGAAATATAAGAAGCTGCAAAAAGACACTCAACAGGTATGCAAAAAATCATACAAAAGCTATGCGAGAGACCTCGTCATCAGTAACAAAAATCCAAAGAAGCTATATTCTTTCATTGGCAGCAAAAGATGTGAAAGTGCTGGGGTCCAAATCCTCAAAAACAATGGTGTCGGTCATAGTGACCTAAAGAGCAACACTAAACTCCCATTTCAGCAGTGTCTTCACAGAAGAAGACCTCTTCAACACCCCTATGATATCACCACAAACGGCATCAGAAAACTCTTGTTAGACCTCAATTCCCATAAGGAGCAAGGACTAGACGGACTACCACCAAGATTCCTAAAGGAATTTGCCAGTGAGATTGGCCCTGCATTGACCCTAGTTTTCCAAGCCTCCCTCACGCTATGTCGAGTGCCCAGTGAATGGAAGCAAAAAGTGCGACCGCACAGCTCCTGCAAACTACAGGCCAATATCCCTGACCACAGTCTGTTGCAAGACCATGGAGCATATCATCCATAGTCAGGTCATGACGCACCTGGAGCACCATGGCATACCTAGCGAAAGCCAGCACGGCTTCAGAAAAAGACGATCATGCGAAAGCCAGCTTGTGCTTACCCTTCAAGATATTACCTCAAGCTTGGACGTAGGCGATCAGATCGATGCGGTGCCATAGACTTTAGCAAAGCCTTCGTCAAGGTACCCCACAATCGACTCGCCATCAAGCTTGACCACTATGGGATCCGAGATGACCTTCTGAAGTGGATCACAAGTTTCCTCAGCAACAGAAGCCAGGAAGTCCTTGTTAAACGCCACACCTCATCGTCTGCACCAGTCACATCGGGAGTCCCCCAGAGCTCTGTCCTAGGCCCCCTGCTCTTCCTGCTGTATATCAATTGACATGCCAGGAAGAGTAGCCTCCATCACACGGCTCTTCGCAGATGACAGCCTAATGTATCGTAGGATCCGTTCGACTGAAGATACAGACATCCTGCAAGAGGACCTAAGAAAACTAGAACAGTGGGAGAGAGATGCAGTTCAAACCCTCCAAATGTTAGACTATCCACTTCACACAAAAACGTAATCCTATCACAAGGACCTATACGAGCTCCACGGCCATTCACTTGCAAACGTCACAAGTGGAAAATACTTAGGGGTCACACTGCACGAAAAACTGCTTTGGAACAACCATGTTGATGAGGTCTCCAAGAAAGCCAACAACTCTATTGCCTTCTTGAGAAGAAATATCAGCAACTGCAGGGCTACCAAATTTGTCAAAGAAGATTATAAGACAACAAGCAGTGCGAGCCAAGTGATCGCCCTCCTAGGACGGCAATCCCTACAAACACGTCGTTCTGACTCCCGACTGGTACTGATGTGCAGGATAACCAGCTGCATGATTGAAATACCAGCCAACCTGTACCTCCATCTAGCAACTGTGTCCCTACAGAGAGGGAGAAATGTCTGCTTCTTGGTCCCATTCTGTCGAACAGATCTGTTTAGACACTCCTTCTTCCCAGCAGCAATCCGACTCTGAAACCAGCTACCGGTAGCAGTCACCATAGCCCAGTCCTTGGACAGCTTCAAGGCCGGCCTGGTCACCCTGCATTAGACCACAAACACAGTTTTTATCCGATTTTATCTTGCACTTGTTTTTGTTACCTCACAACGACCTTGTACAGTCACAGTGCTCCAGAGGACTGTTGACAGAGTTTAGACAGGAAAGTGTATAATTGTTTTCGAAACCTTGTTTTAACTATGATTAACTTTTGAAAGTTTGTGAACTGTATTTCTATATGACTTGTTTGTATTGTTTGCATTATTGCTAAAGTATAAATGATGAATGTTTGAAAGGGATAACAATAGTTTAGTCACATTGTTGTTGATTTTTCTTGTGCCTCAAGCTAGGCTCAGACGAGCCCCAGTAGCTTTCCCTGTCACAGTATGTGATAAATAAATTATAATTAAAATTATTAATTTCATTGTAATTTGAAAGCCATCATGACGGGTGAAACGCTTCAATGGTATCACCAGGCTTCGTCTATAAGTGGTGTTAACGGTGCGCTTAATGGCAATACACGGTGCAACATGTAACAAAAAGCAAATTACGTAAATTCATTTACCATGAAGAATCTAGTGCTTTTATGGAACAGTTTTGTTCATTTTCTTTTAGCCGTATTTTTCTTTCTAGTTATAGTACCCGATCAAATTGTCACCGTATACTGACTGCACAAATTAGACGTTACTTTCTTACTGAGTGGAAAGGCACCTTTTACTTAGTGGAAAGCATTTTTAAGTGGTTAACTTCTAAAAGTTTAGTAGGTTAGGGTATTTATCTTTCCGTAAAATGTCCTATGATACAACGAAGTGTGCACATACACGGTAATTGAACTACCCATACAATGCATTAAGGCCACATAATAGTATAGTGTCAAATATTAAGGCAAACAAGTATCTGTTGGCGCGTTGACACACGTGTTTTTACCATGCTTAAACTTGAATATAAGATTTAAAATCATTTTTGTTTGCAACTCATACATTTGAGAAGATAATCATTTCCCTCGAACATTCGTGTTAATTGTTCACGTTGGAAAAAAAATCGAGTATTGAAAAAAGCACACTAAAATTCGGTAACGGTCAAATGCACCGTATACTGCCAAGTGCTGGCCTAGTAAGTATACTCTATCGACAATTTTTCTTTGCCTGCTCACAAGTAATACATTTTTAGAATATTCGTTCACTCGTTCACATTAATGAGCAAATGCTATTATTAAATATTTACCTTGGGTTTTATACATAGAAGGGTTTATTAATAGATTTGAAGAAATGTGATAACTTTGATTATTGGCAACGATATGCCTATTTTAATGCCCCACTTTCAGAAGAGAGCACATATATTAATCAATCAATATAAATATACCAATCAACCTGCAGTTGAAATTGTTTTACCACGCATTTCTGTGCATTTTTACGACATCAGCTGAGTTATGGCCCTTGAGGGTAAACACTAACATGTGTTATGGGTCAGTCAACCAAGCAGCGTTGCAACAGCTCTTAAATGCTAAAATTCTGTCAGAGCGCCGTGTGATAGCCGCGAATTATGTCAAAAGATAGTAAATAAGAAGTCTATGACGCACACACAGCATCATCAGGACGTCCTTATAGCGTCCTTACAACAATTACCACTGAAACGTCCTTATCGCGTTCTTATAACGTCAGCATTTCATAGTTGCGTTCGAAGCTTCAACATCACGACGAAGCGAGGCAATGCAAGGCACGGAATACAAGTTCGATTAATCCTCCAAGATCGGCATCTTTTTACAAGCTTTCTACCAGTGGACTGGTTCGAAATGGTCACAAACTTCTTAGGCTCAATGCCCTATAGTCCAGCCCCAAAGAAAGCCAAATGTTGTGACTCATTTTAAGGGCGTTTGGACGGCCCGGGAGCGCCGCCCGGTGTGACTGGAGTTTTTAATTGCCTTTAATGTATATAGAAAATAAAAACAGCTAGAATGATGAAACTGTTTAAACATTTTTACCAGCATGTGTAAGTGTTCAACCAGATATTTTGGTGCATTTCTTCCGTTTTCAACAAAAGCAAAATTTTGAAACATCAGTGTCTCGCGCATATACGTATGTCCAGATTAACAGTTTTGGTTAAGTTATTGACAGGTCCTATTCAAACCTATGTATGTTTTATTGGTAATCTTCCACCCTCTATTACGATTACGGTTTCGCGCCACCACGTGCTTCGATTTCACGTGACGCACGAGCTTTATAATGAATAATAAATTTATGATTTAATTTTGATTCTGTGAATATGAACAAATTGCCATTACAGAAACAATTGTGATGTGAAGAAGTGTTAAGCGTTTGCTCTTCGTTATAATATGTAGTTAATATTTAATATATCTTGTGTTGATTTATTGACATTTAAGTTTAAATAGTATTTATACTAAAACTTGAATGTCAATTCTTCAACAGAAGGTCTGATTTGCAAAAACAACATTTAATATATTTGAGATTTGTTTAATCGTAAGTAGATCTCTTAAGACAATCAAGTCATATATACTGGTATAAAAGTTTGAAAGCAAGTAGCGAATACAAATATCTTATATCCAAAATAGGATAAGAATCTTCGTCGGAGAATCTAAATACCACGCGTCGGTTATCTTGTAATTACGACTTAATAAATCGTTAGCACAAATATGTCATCTATGATCACAACTTAACAACAGTAAAGTAAATTGTTTTTATTTTGTAGTGTCACCCCGTTCAGTACGAGCTCCGTCCGGCGTCAATAAGTCATCGTGTGGAGGCTCTCCGCAATCAGACGGTCGCCGGCCGATGTATATGTACCTGGGAAATACCTTGATGTTTGCCGATACACGTACAATGAATCCGATGTCGGGAAATCGCCGGGCAATAACCGTGCGTGGATCGTCCGATCTTTTTTCGATCTCAACTCGATTCCTTCTCGGGCCTGACGTCGGGTAAAATTTTAAGTGATACTAAAAAATAATCCGGATGCCGCCCGATGCTACAAAATGACCCGGTTTTCGTGCGATCATCGGCCGGGCGCCAGCCCGATGAGTGGAAAATACGTCATCCGCTTATCGGTCTCTATTTGTGACTGAGGTATTAAATTGTGTCACTCATCGGACGGCTCCGACGTGTCCAGTCTTCCCGATGCCTGCAGATCGGACACATCGGGCGGCGACCGGATTATTTGTGACTGAGGCATAAATAACATCTGCAATACGCACAAACTAGGCTCGAACCTTCTACATGTCGCACTGTAAGCGGTCGAAATAACTTCGAAATAGCATTACTTTGTTTTCATTTTAGTTTGTTTTGTTATCATGCCGAGTTATTTATCTCGTTCACACAACTGAATAAGTCTTGTGCAAGAGTTAGTTGTCTCGTTCCAATGACTAAATTAAACAGTACTCTGTGTTATATTCATTCGCGATGCACGCACAATGCACGGTGATTTTAAAGGTCGAATCGATGAAACTGTTCCCATAAACCTGTTAAGAAATAAATTTCGTTTTTCTGTATTAAGTTTTTTGTTGCAGTTATTCACAATAGGAAAACGAACTAATATGTGTTGATATTCGCGTTTCTTTTTGTCAAATTAAAAACAAACACTAACAGACTATGTATATACACGGAAGACACCCTCGTGTGAATTGTTGTACCAACCATGAATCAAAGAAATACCGAGCATGCCAACTTGAACTAAGTTACAAGGATGAATCGCAGAGATACACCACTACTGTCCCGAATGGCCGATCTAATCTCTCAGCAACATCAGAGAGGCGGCGCTCTCTTTGATTGGCATCGTCGAAATTTTGTAGGTAGTTCTAGCAGGCGAGAAGTGTTCAGTACCGGACGGGTTGTGTTGTGAGTAGGTGTTGTGCTGGGATTAAACGGAAATTCACGGAATAATGGCCCTCGCGTTGGATAACAGTGGCTTATACCAAAATGGGAACTGGTTCTTCATGACGGACGGACAGGGGCCGAGTACGTCCATGTACGCTAGCAGCGTGAATGACCCGTGGACGTCCACTATAAGCCTGAATCCACAGATGACATCCACGGGCATGACATCATTGTTCAAGTACCCGCGCCAGCCCGATCCTTGGACCACCAGCACACTGGGCTACAGTCTGGGCACAATGACAGCGGTAGGTTGGCGCGACCGCTTTTAACATCACTTTTAATGAGGTGATACCCTCGTGCGTCAATGTTCTTAATTGACATGTTGATGTACGAAACAGTGATAATTATCGACTTTTAAACAGCTCCTTTCATTTTTAAACGTTTATTATATTATAAAAGTATATGTTTGACTACAGATGTGTACACTTTGGATAAAAGTAACCATAGTTTCGTTTATTATGTGTAATAACCAACAATCTTAGTGAGGCTAATGGGCCTAATTAAAGTGGAGTGCAGAGGTTATACAATTAAACAGTTCCGTTTGCACTTGTTACGTGACTTGTTTTCAGACTTAGCACGAGATCTTTTTGGTGAAATATTGCCAAACACAAAGAAAAAACAATACGATTATGCATGTTTGCTAAGAAAATGCATACACCATGTACATGATATGGGGTTACGGGTGTGGTGCGGTGGAATATTAAACTTTTAACAAACGTTCATAAACGAACTTTAGGGGGTGGGGCGCAAATTTCTCCGCCCCTTTCAAGTTGAAAGAAAATCTCAAAATTATTTTTTGACTGAGTGTTTAATAGACCCGTATATATATCGTCTAAGTGGGTTAGTTACATTTAAGTATTGATGTGATGTGTACTGTATGCTAAGCTATAACTGTTACATTGTGACTCTGCTTCCTCTCCCATCAACGAAAACTTCATAAAACAGAATGAATGAAGCCAGGTCAATGTTACCGCTGGCTTTGTTGGCAACTACAAGTAGTCTAAAATATGTAATTGTATAAATATAATTTATATGTAAAAAAAATTCTGCCAAGACAGACCATTTTATGTGTTTGCATATGAGCTGATAAGCAACAGTGATGATAAGCAATAGGCTTGCATCTTTCAAGAACATGTGTTTCATATCATGTTTCCACTGCTACACCAGGCATAGGTAAAGGCTTTCACTGTATTCAAGTCATACAGAACACTGCTTGGGAAATATCCAGATTTTCGGATGATTTCACCATTTAGGAGACCTGTTTATGTGAATGATTCTGTTTACACAAGGTTACATGTTTGTGTAAAAATGGGGGCGTTTGGTGAGGTTGTAGCCTCAGATTGAGTGTAAAGACACACTGATAAATTTACATTTTGAGAAGCCATAAAAAGAAACTGGCATTTTATACGAAAACAACACAAACAATTGTGCTTTTTTGGCTTGAATTCTTTGCTACATGTACTGTATATTGGGGGCTTAATCTGAAACTGCCTTATCTGCTTACATATGTATATAATAGATACAACAATAATGTCATGCTCTGTCTTCTTTAAGTCTTGTTTAACAAATAAGCAATGCAACATTTAGCCCATATGATTCAACAAGTAACCTAGACCCCATCTGTGTTGTAGAACCCATACCAGACCCCCATGTCTGACCTTACGGACCAGTTCAGTGACCTGTGTCTGTCAGTGCCCAAACCCAGCAAACGACCACCCTCCACATACTTGTGTCATCTTTGCTTCACCAAAGGCCATTATATCAAGGATTGCCCACAGGTAATATAAAGTATACTTTTTCAATTTTAGACCAAGTGTATATATATTGTTTTGGGGATTAATTTGTCATGAACTTTAATTGTTCATGTTCATGTTATGATTGACCACACATAAAATGTTTTTATTAAGTAAAATACATGTACAATTATAATATGTCCGATCTACCACATGCATATACAAGTATATGTTTATATGCAAGCTTATCTTGTGTCCAGCTGTACAAAGGTTAACAAGCACTATTACTGGGTTATTTGTGACTGCAATATTGAAATGTTGTCTGCTTGACCACGTGCAGTCATGTAATATGAATGTTTAATGTCTAATTGATAAATAGACACGTGCATTTTCAAAGGAGAATGTATGATTGGCCACATGTTTCTATGCAATATTAATATTGAATGTCTGATTGGCAAATGTATACCTGAAATATCAATTGATTGTGTATTACATTTTGTGTCTGATTGGTGACATTGGTTTACACACAATATTAATGGTTAAAATCAGATTGGCCACACAGATATATCGAGGGCTGAACGGAAAACTGTTGTATCTCCTTCTTTATTTCATATGAGTAACAACAGTCTTTCGTTCACCCCTCGATATGCATGCAATATTAATGGTAAATGTCTGTTTGGTCACATGATTTTATGTATGCAGTATTAATAGTCTTTGTCTGTTTGGTCATTTTTTACATGGTTTATTAATGGTTTATGTCTGTTTCATCACATGCTTTTATTTATGCAATATTAATTGTACATGTCTGTTTTGCCCATTTTATACCAGTTCTGCTTTATTAATGGTTAATCTGTTAGGCCATAGGAACTCATGCACATTGCAATATAAATGGTTTATATCAGATTGACCACTGGCAGTTGGTACACCAGCAATATAATAAGATTGAGACCACATTTAAACATGAAATACATATGGTATGCCGTTTGTTGAATCCCAATTTGGTTGTATGCATCAATTGGCTCATGTCGACTTGACCACACACAATATTTGTGGTTGTTTCAGGCCCGTCCTAAAGGTGAAGGGCTGACTCCATACCAAGGCAAGAAGCGCTGTTTCGGGGAGTACAAATGTCCAAAATGTAAACGGAAGTGGATGTCAGGCAACAGTTGGGCAAACATGGGCCAAGAATGCATTAAGTGCCACATCAATGTCTATCCTCATAAACAGGTTAGTGGTTGCCATGGCAACATGCTTAAACTGCCATTTTATATTGAGTATAAACATGTATATAGCAACAAGAAGTACCAGTACAATACTTATTTTTAGCCATTATAGCAACTAGAAGTACCAGTACAATACTTATTTTTAGCCATTGTTTTTCAATTATTTTATTGTTTTTGTACAGGTAGACATTTGGCAAAACTGAGTTGACATTTTTGGAAGGTGAATTGCCATTAAAGTTTAATTTTTTAAAGAATTTTCAAAGTCATGAAAGGAAGGAATATTTTGATTTTTTCTTGAGAAAACAAAAGCTTTAGGTAATTAATCATTGTTGGAGTGTTAAGTACTCTAATTACTGCTTTTGGGCTTTATCAATATGTTGTGTGATCTTTTGACAAAAAAAATAAAATGTTTCTCATTGTCTTCCAAGATAAAAGAAAATAATATATATGAGCCTCACTCTGTGAAAAGGGGGTTTAATGCATGTGCGTAAAGTTGCACTTTCCAGTTTTATGATATTATTCGTTTAAAAAAGTCTCTTTTAGCAAAAATCCAGTTACGGCGGAAAGTGTCATCCCTGTAAAAAGTGGGTTTAATGCATGTTCATAAAGTGAGGTCCCAGATTAGCCTGTGCAGTCCACACAGGCTTATCAGGGGAGACACTTTACACTTGTATTGTATTTTTCGTTTAAAGGAAGATTATTCTTGATGAAAATCCAGTCAAGGCGGTAAGTGTCATCCATGATTAACCTGTGCGGACTGCTTTACGCACATGCAGTTAACCCCCTTTACGCAGAGCGAGGCTCATATGTACATTGTATCTGTTTATGCCTGCAGCGTCCACTGGAGAAGCCAGATGGGCTGGATGTGAGTGACCAGAGCAAAGTCCATCCCCAACATCTGTGTGGCAAGTGCAAGATGCTGGGCTACTACTGTAGGAGGATGGACTAAACACAGCCAATCACCACACAATAACTAGCAAGGACTACTGCAGTTTTTGGTTTCAAAGTTAAGATTTTTGGTTAATTTTTTGGTGAGGATATGAGTGGAGAGAAGGATTTTTTCGAACAAAAGGTGACTCACAACTGTCTTGGTACATTTTTCGAAGAAACTGTGACAAACAAGCATTGTCTGCAGGCTTGTACTGATTATGTTTAGAAAATTAGACGTATGCAGATCAAGTAATATTATTCAGGTGCTGCTGCATTATAAAAAGCCATAGTACAGTAGAAAATAATATGTGAATGCCATCTGGATTATAAAAGTCATGGACTTAAATCATGAAAGAAAATGTACACCCTTACACAAATGTATGGGTGTGAAGAATTAAAAATAGAACTGTATGTTGAATGCATTGGTTAGATTGCATAGTATAGCATCTGTAATAAGGCAGATAGAAATGGCATGAATGCAGCAGCTATCCTGAGTATAGCACTATTGCTGCTTGCTGATAGCCATCTGGCTGTGCTTATCAGCAAGCATCTGTTGCTCTTGCCAGAAGGTAACCCCAGCATCCCACACAAAGCTTTTGCCTGAAGCAAAGTGTGTGATGGAATCTCAATGCTTTATTTACATACTAACAGTATGATGTGTAACA
This sequence comes from Dreissena rostriformis, assembly GCA_007657795.1. NCBI lineage: Eukaryota > Metazoa > Mollusca > Bivalvia > Myida > Dreissenidae > Dreissena > Dreissena rostriformis. The sequence goes on along the minus strand of VMBQ01001812.1, from coordinate 82,158 downwards.
AGCAGGCACATTTGGCCCATGGCATTTAGTCTTGCACTATGTTTTGTAGTAACTTTAACTATTTTTAAACTATGGTGTATTTGTGAAGGTTTTTTTCAGAGCGTGTTGATGGCCATCTTAACTCAAGAATGTTAAATAATGAATAAATGAAACTATGGCTCTGAATTCAAAGTAACATACTTTGACTTTTTGAATATATTTAATGGATTGCCTAATCCCATATACTGGTAATACTATGTTACACACGATATTTTTTGCTGGGACAAACCAAATTGCAAATTGTTTTGATCCGGATGGATCTATAAATCACCACAAAGTGCTTTAATTACTTATAATGTGATATTACATTATGATATCATTATTTTTCATTTTATGTGTAAGAGAATTAATTTGTAGTTCATGAAGCTAGCTTTGAATGAAAATTGAAAATTAATGGAATTCAGTATCATTAATGTAATTCATTGTGACACTGAACATTACAATGCATGCATGTATATCTTTCTTCTAATTACAAATCAATTATTACTTCAAGTAGCATTATTACAGAAATGATGCAAACATGAAAATGAAATCATTGCATATTTGGTTACAATGTCACGAAGTTCTTCAGCTATTAAAATGTTCTTATTATATTAATTTTAAGTTTCAGTTCAGGGTGGAACCATCAATTTCACACAACAAGTTTTATGTTTTCATGCATCTGAAGAGTTATTTTTCAAGCTGTATGGATACTGTTGTACACTATCCACCATATAGCTGGAATTTTAGTATAAAATACTAAAATCATTTTGCAGGTACATTTTCATTGTACAAGTACCTTATTTTGTTTTGACATAGACTTCACTGTTTATGATTCCTTTTTTGATTTGTAAATATTGATAATACGATTTTGATGGTTAAGACCATGGTACGATGATTTTCATATCAAATGATGTTATGTGCATTTTTGAGATACAAGGCCAGTTTTCATGGAAAATATTTTTTATTGAAATGTATATATATGAAAGTCTTAATTTTGGTGCAAGCTATATCAAATCTATTCCACAGTTTTACCTTCAAGATAAAACAAGAGAATTAAATGTATATATTTTGCATGTTTAATAAATATTCATTTTACTATGTTGTTATTCTGTTGCATGTTTAAACATTTTTGTTGTTTTCAAGTTATTCCCGTGGTTTAAGTTCTGTATTTCCTTGGTTGAGCAGTGAACTTTATAAATGTGAATTTTGTTACACTGTTTTGGCAATTGACAGTTAAATGTTTTCAAAATAAATTTGACATTTTCATTGTTTATAGTTATATTTAAATTTGACTGTTTGAAACAATGACCTTCCATCATCCATGTCTTTTTTTTATGTCCACCAGTATATACTGGGGGACATATTGTTTTTGCCCTGTCTGTTGGTTGGTTGGTCTGTTGGTTGGTTTGCGCCAACATTAACATTTGCTATAACTTTGCCATATTGCGCATAGCTACTTGATATTTGGCATGCATGTCTATCTCATGGATCTGCACATTTTGAGTGGTGAATGGTCAAGGTCAAGGTCATCCTTCAAGGTCGCACAGGTCAAATACATGGGTCAAAATCGCTCATTTCATTCACATTTTTCCACTATTCATTATACCAACTTGATATTTGGCATGCATGTCTATCTCATGGATCTGCACGTTTTGAGTGGTGAATGGTCAAGGTCAAGGTCATCCTTCAAGGTCGCACAGGTCAAATACATGGGTCAAAATAGCTCATTTCATTCACACTTTATGATAACTCAAGAACGCTTAGGCCTAGGATCATGAAACTTCATAGGTAGATTGATCATGACTGGCAGATGACCCCTATAGATTTTGAGGTCACTGGGTCAAAAAATTTGAAGTCACTGGGTCAAAGGTCAAGGTCACAGTGTCCAGGATACCTACTGGTGGGCATAGTGTTTCACAAACACATCTTGTTTAAATCTTGTTAATATACCTAGACTGGTTTGTAAATGTTTTGTTTATTTCTGTTTACAATTCTGTATATAGATTGCATTAGCGTGTGTAGTATATTGGTTTACTTTTATTTAATCATATTTTTAAATCTTATTTATTATTTATTTCTTTTGCATAAGTAATGTATTGAGGTGAAACAGCCCATGTTGCCAAAATTGGAAACCATTGCTGGAAAAATACCATGTAGAGATTGGATCCAGTTAAAAAAATTATGGAGCAACTGATGACCATTTCTACGGACTGTCTACGGAAGTGAAATAGTTTATAAAATGGCACACTATAATAAGTCATAAATGACTGGTTAAAGCATTATGTTATTTTATTTGCATTCTTTCTTTTTGCAAGCCATTAATTCAAAATGTGGATCAATCATCACTATATGGTAGTTCTGAAGGCATGGGTTTCGATGTAAAAATTCTCAACACAAAATGTAGGTGCACATTATTTTCATTTATTTTGTTTTATGTGTGTTTCATATTTATTTATTTTGTTTCTTTAAATGCAAACATTAGCTTTCATATTGTGTGTGAATTAAGTTATTATATGTATACAAAAAATGCTTTTTGTCTTTCTAATATCATTTAAGTACAAACCGTAATTGTTTTTAAACAAAATACAAAAGGCTTGTTTTTGTCCAGGGCTCTTTTAAATCCTGAGCAAAATATTGACTTGCATCATTTGTAATTGCTTCCTCTACAATTCTTTGGACAAATAAACCTTGCAGATCTGATAATAGTTTTGTTTATTTTTAGTATTGGTGTGTATGGTATGATTTGTAAAATGTCTTTATTGAGGTTTGGAGAAAATCTGTTGTACGTGATTAATGTTTCTATTAAAGATACAATAGTTCCACAACCCCGGCTGAGCAATCAAACAACATAAACCAGTGCAAAATGAAATTTTACAATAGTTTCAGCGCACCACTCGGAAATTGTTTTCTTTTCTATATGGACTTTTTGTACCACTTGGAAATAGTTCTATTTTCTATATAGACTGTTTATGTAAACAAGTTTATTTTCTTTATTTATAAAAATATGTTAAGAATGTACAGGTTAAATTGTATGAATTCACATGTTCATATGGAGATTGTAAATTGTAGTAGAAAAGTTGCAGCACAATAATGTGTGATGTTTTATAACTTTTGCTGAGGGTATATGGGAAGTTCGGTCTTGGATAGTGTTGGCAGTCTAAGACTAAGATAAATCTATCAGTCTTGTGTAGACCAGTAACACAAGTTATGTTCTTCAGGTATTTCATGAATATTGATGCCCTCAATGTCTCAGAAAGAACCTCCAAAGTTTCAGATTTTATTAACCGTTGTCTTTAAACTAGATCAGTTCATCCCAATGACAAGTCAGGTGAAAAATATACACAACAAAGATGTTGCTTTGTTTCATGAGCATATTTATCACATAGCAGCAGTACATTTTAACACATGCACACAGATAATCACTGACATTCAGTATTTGGCACAGCACTAGTAATACTCGCAGTCATGTATAGGGATTGCACAAAGTAAATTGCTTAACACAAAAATGATTCAAACAAATAGGCACATTGTAAATTGTATAAAACTATTCAAACTTCAGAAGTAACTATTTTTTCTTAGCAACTTGCTAAATACAAACATTGTTGAGGTCTGAGAAAAAACTGTAAAAACACAATACTAAGCATTCCAGCAGCTCTCTGAAAGATAGCTTTATAAAAATAAACATCAAGTCTCAATATATGAGTCGCATTCTAAGAAAACTGGGCATAATGCATGTGCCCACAGGCTTATCAGGGACGACACTTTCTGCCTAAACATAATTTTTGCTACAAAGAGACTCCTTTTATACGAAAAATGTCATAAAAGCAGAAAGTGTCGTCCCTGATTAGCCTGTGCAGACTGCACAGGCTAATCTTGGACGACTCTGTGAGCACATGCATAATGCCCAGTTTTCTCAGAGCGTGACTCATATGAACAGTAACGTGCACATGTTTTTTTTAAATCTTTTTATCTGTCTCTGAGAAAAGCATCAAGATATCCGGTATTAAGTATGAACAATGTTCAAAATAAATTGTATGTAAATAATTTTGATTTCCATTATTTGAGACAAAACACCATCACAGTTTAGGAACCAGTATTATATGGTATGAAGTTATACAAGAAATGTGAAAATGAAGATTTTGAACATGGATACAAAATAACACTTGGACAACCTCTTAAATGCTTGGCTGCAAAATCTCCCTTGGAATGAAGTGAATCTGAAACATACCATCATACAATGCAATAAATAACAGGAACAAACTCAACATATCAGTGAGTCATATGATCACCGCGCACACACACACACACACACACACACACACACGCACAGTTATCTCTACTGAGTATGTTTACATATTTTGTAAATGAGAAAAACTATGAAACAAAGGCCAGACCAAAAATAATCTCTATTTTTTCACAAAGCCATGACCTTATAACACATCTGGTACTTCAATGTTCATTCTGAATTCTAATTAAATCTTGTTATAACGAATATTAACCAAATATTAGACCTTTCCATCTACTAAGCCTTTACTACAAGTAAATAAAAAGAATAAAGGGAACTGTGTTTCAGGGTGTGTAACATTCTAAGTTTAGCGACTACGATATCAGAATTCACCCATATACAGATTGATGGGCTTATCACACAGTTATCATGACACCCTATTAACTGGCTGGGTATCAAGTTCTCTAAGATAGAGCCCTACTGCAACAAGCCCACTATCTTCTAGGGAAACTGTACACAGTGTTAACTGTTCAAGACCCCATGATGAGAAATTTCACCTTGCAGGGCCAGATATGAGCCGCGCTCTGGGAAAGCGGGGCTGAATGCATGTGCGTAAAGTGTCATCCAAGATTAGCCTGTGCAGTCTGCACAGGCTAATCATGGAAGACTCTTTCCAGTTTTATGATTATTTTTTTGTAAAGGAAGTCTCTTCTTAAGAAACATCCAGTCAAGGCTGTCATCCCCGATTAGCCTGTGTGGATTGCACAGGCTTATCTGTGACAACACTAGAGGCACATGCATGAAGTCCCATTTTCCCAGAGTGAGGCTCATAAACAAATCACATGGTCCACCAAAAGATTTTTTTTATTTATCTAAAAACTGTATACCTATCCAATTACCATGGTAACCTTTGTCTCTGCATTCATGCTTAATCTGTAATGGGGACAAAGCTACTCTAGGTTACAATATACTAAATAATTGAGTCATGAAGGCTATACTCTCTAAAAAACACATCATATTCTACTCGAAAGCATGTTTTACTCTTAAGGCTGTTGTTCTGGTTTAATCGTTTGGTGATATTGATAGGGTGAGCATAGGTGTTCACTACTTAATCCCTGAAATATGATAAAGTTCCACTAGAAAACGGCCGAAAAAAAGAAGGTGCAAAAACAGTCGATTTTGATTTGTGTCAAACCCTTTTTTGTTTTGAACATGACATATCTTTTTTATTGCTTAAATCGATTCAGCTTAGAATACCCTTTAAGAAAAGTTATGGTTATGGGGGTCTCTATGTGCAAAATGTTGCATTTGTTTTCGCTTTAAGTTGTCGCTTTTACATTGAATTATATAGGAAAAACATTTAGTATATTGTGACCTCTATGTCTGGCTGCTTATCAGTGAACATGTTAAAAGTAACAGTTACATATGAGCCTCTTTCTTGGAAAAACTGGACTTGAACTGGAACGCATGTGGGTCAAGTTTTGTCGCAGATTAGCCTGTGCAGTTCACACAGGTTTATCAGGGACAATACTCTCCGCTTTTATGGAATTTTTTGTTTAAAGAAAGTCTCTTCTACACAAAAATCCAGTCTAGGGGGAAAGTGGCTTTTCTGAAGTGTGGAAGTGTAGGCTCATCTGGGACGAAACTTTACCCACAAGCATTAAGCCCAGTTTTCCCAGAACAAGGCTCAATTTAAATATGAGATTCAAACTTGTATTTAATAAACAGCAATAACACAAGTATTATGCTGGGACATTGAATTTAGGTAGATTTAATGTTTTCCACTTAAAAAATGACTTGGGGGCCCTGCATCTTAATAAATATGGTGCACATTTAGTGATAAACTCTATGTTTGTCCCAGGTTGTGAATCAGTAACAACTCCCTAGGGGCAAATTATTTTATCAGCAGTTCTAACCCACGGAAAGCAAAGGGTGATAATGTGAAACAAATGTGGTGCCATAGAAACAGATGAGGTATTATGCTAACACCAGATGAGTTATTCACCCTAGTGTCAGTGTCCACATGAATCAAGGAAATTCATAATAAATGTGTTTATAGAACAACTGAGTATTGTGTACGCATGCCTGGTTGATCACATTCTTAAGATTCTAACATGGTACTTACAAAGAACCAACTGATGATTTTTAGCTCACCTGAGCACAACATGCTCATGGTGAGCTTTTGTGATTGCCTTTTGTCCGTCGTCCGTCGTGCGCCGTCAACATTTACCTTGTTAACACTCTGGAGGCCACATTTATTGTCCATGTCTTCATGAAACTTAGTCAGAACATGTGTCCCAATAATATCTTGGACTAGTTCGAAAATGGTTCCGGTTGGTTGAAAAACATGGCTGCCAGGGGGCGTGGCAGTTTTCCTTATATGGCTATAGTAAAACCTTGTTAACACTCTAGAAGTCACATTTTTAGTCCAATCTTCATGAAACTTGGTCAGAACATGTGTCCCAATAATATCTTGGACGAGTTCGAAAAAGGTTCCGGTTGGTTGAAAAACATGGCCGCCAGGGGGCGGGGCAGTTTTCCTTATATGGCTATAGTAAAACCTTGTTAACACTCTAGAAGTCACATTTATTGTCCAATCTTCATGAAACTTAGTCAGAACATTTGTTCTAATGATATCTTGAACGAGTTCGAAAATGGTTCCGGTTGGTTGAAAAACATGGCTGCCAGGGCGCGTGGCAGTTTTCCTTATATAGCTTTAGTAAAACCTTGTTAA
>VMBQ01001812.1:42607-60871 GCA_007657795.1 Dreissena rostriformis | reverse complement strand
ATGTCCTGGGGCTAGTAAACACATTGACTATGTATGTAAGATGTCCTGGGGCTAGTAAACACATTGACCATGTATGTTCTGGGGCTAGTTAACACATTGACTATGTTTGTCCTGGTGTCCTGGGGCTAGTTAACACATTGACTATGTTTGTCCTGGGGCTAGTTAACACATTGGCTATGTATGTAAGATGTCCTGGGCCTAGTTAACACATTTACAATGTATGTCCTGGGGCTAGTTAACACATTGACTATGTATGTCCTGGGGCTAGTTAACACATTGACCATGTATGTCCTGGGGCTAGTTAACACATTGACTATGTATGTCCTGGGGCTAGTTAACACATTGACCATGTATGTCCTGGGGCTAGTTAACACATTGACCATGTATGTCCTGGGGCTAGTAAACACATTAACCATGTAGGTTAGATTTCCTGGGGCTAGTAAACACATTGACTATGTATGTAGGATGTCCTGGGGCTAGTAAACACATTGACTATGTATGTAAGATGTCCTTGGGCTAGTTAACACATTGACTATGTATGTCCTGGGTCTAGTTAATACATTGACCATATATGTCCTGGGGCTAGTAAACACATTGACTATGTATGTAAGATGTCCTGGGGCTAGTAAACACATTGACCATGTATGTTCTGGGGCTAGTTAACACATTGACTATGTTTGTCCTGGTGTCCTGGGGCTAGTAAATACATTGACCATGTTTGTCCTGGAGATAGTTAACACATTGACCATGTATGTTAGATGTCCTGGGGCTAGTAAATACATTGACCATGTATGTCCTGGGGCTAGTTAACACATTGACTATGTATGTCCTGGGGCTAGTTAACACATTGACCATGTATGTTGGATGTTCTGGGGCTTGTAAACACATTGACCATGTATGTTAGATGTCCTGGGTATAGTTAACACATTGACCATGTATGTTAGTTTAAACTAAATCTTTTAAGCTTTTAATTTGTAGAGAACTATAGGGTTGGTTTTCCTACGGGAGAACCATTTTAGGTGTCTGTGGAATATCTTTGCAATGCTTCCTTATCACATGTCAGACACCATAATTATCAACTACAGAATATGAGCCTCAGTCTGGGAAAATCCGGCTTAATGCATGTGCAACACTTTCAGCGTAAACTGGATTGTCATTAAGAAGGGACCTCCTTTGCATGAAAAATGCCATGAAAGTGGAAAGTTTTGTCCCTGTTTAGCTTGGGCAGACTGCACAGGCTTATCTGGGATGATACTTTACGCACATACATTTTTTTAGCCTCGTTTTACCAGAGGGCGGCTCAAATGTTAACTTGCAAGCATTTGTGCAAAAATATAATGCACAGAAATGTTGGCTTTTCATACAGTACTGTTTCAGACCTTTTCCCAGATCTCACCATTAACAATTACAAGTTTTCTGCAGCTATACTTAAACGCATTTTTCATTCATCAATGGCACAAACACATCACAATCTCAATTCGAAAATGATTTCCAAAGTTAAACCACATTGAAGACTTTAGACTGCACACTTTTCTTAACATTAAATAAAATAGCTATTTTGCGGATCTGAAGAATTCCCTGCAAGTTTCACCACTGCTGATCAAGTCATATTTAAAGATCTTTGATTTTGGCATTTAAATACAATAACAATTGGAAATAGAAAATTCCAAAAACAGACTTCAAATAACATGAAACTATTGACAATGAACAAAATATCATGTCAAATATTCAACTGAACAAACACATTTAAAAGGGTATGACTAGATACCGAAAACAATATTGTTTTCCTAAAAACAGTCAATTTACTGAAAACAGTTATATTTCCCTCCTTTACATCGTGTAAATGGCTTTAAACTATGATTTTAATGAATGTTTACTCAAGTAAGCATTTAAATGATGCAATACTGTATATTAATTATTTCTTTTTTACAAAAAGCATTTTATTCCTGTTTAAAATGCCGACTTTGCAAACTTATATATTAAAGCAATTATGACACCCATTTGCTATGCTGTTTTCGGTAGTATTTATTATGATGAGATTACCAGCTAACTTGTCTTCTATATGTATTACTGTTCAATTACTGTATATGTATTCAATAATGTTATTATTTGGAAAATTTTAACCATAAATATAATATCATAGTGTTAAAATGATGTGTGGAACATTTGTTATACACTGTTTTCTGTGGTGAAAATCGGCTAGTAGCCCACCCTTCTCATATAGGTTATGCGTTTCTTGGTTTGAATTTGGTTTCTTTGAATAATAGACTTCTATACAAATGAATAAAATAGAATTGGTTATGTATTATTGATATCTTTTTCTTACTAACATATTAAATACACATTGTTTTCGTTTATTTGTTCACTGTTTTTGGGTGTACATTTTACTGTTTTGTATATAAAAACACTGAATGCGGATTATTTTTATAAAAATAAAATTTTATTAAAAAAGTTATGACATATATATTGAAATATCTTTAAAGTATTATTCTTTTTCAAACCAGATATAAGAAAAAGCGATGTTGTTGTCTTCATATTCAATGTTTACATATATTAAAACACTGTTATCCGTAAAATTACTGTTTTCGCTAAAACAGTTTTGTTTTCGGTATCTAGTCAAACCGCATTTAAAACTAATACATACCACTTTCTGCAACCTAAAAACTAATTATACTAAAACCAAAATAAGTAATTCCTTGATACCCAGATACAAAACTGCCCACCAATAACATACATCGTACACCTTCAAACTATCACCCTGAATTTCTTACCTTCCTTGTGTAACGACAGTAAGCCTAGAATCATGTACAATATCCACAAATATAATTATCTGTAATGGCACAATATCTTTAATATATTTGACAGATTTAAACTGTAGTATAAAATAATGGGTTTAAAAAATAATGTTCGGTAGGATTCGTTAACAACAAAACAAAGGAAACAGACATAATTTGATTGATGGCATGTGTCATTCTCAGGATATGTTAACTATAAAGAGAGCAAATACTAGTAATTATTTACACCACAATAATGCCAAGAACAGGTACCTTTCTGCAGGTGTTTGGGGTGCATTGCTGTGTCTCAGGTGTGCTAGGTAGCAGCATGTCGATGACAGGGTAGTTGGAACCTGCAGCAAAGCAGAACAGAAACATCTAGTCACGTGATTTAAAGATAACCATGCATTTCATTTAAACACTGATTAGATTTTTGGTGAAAATCATTCTGTTTTTTTTGTGTTTGTTTTTTATGCCCCCGAAGGTGGGCATATAGTGATAGCACTGTCTGTCCGTCTGAAATTCCGTCACACTTTGCGTTTAGGTTTCGAAAAATGTGGAAAAACACTTCGCGTTTAGGTTCACACAAATGTGGAAAAAGGGGGCATATGTCATCCTATGGTGACAAGCCTTGTTTTTGCCTTTTTTTTCTACTGTATTTGAGTCATATCACGCTGGTAGGTTAACCTACATATATTATTCCTGGGTAAGCTGTTTTACAAGTACAAAGTGCACATACCTTTGATAGAAACTCACAACTGCTCTAAATGAATCAGATGTGGGGTGAGAATGACTGTAGAAACAATTTGTAGTGTTGTGACCAGGCCGGGGATCGAACCCCCGATCCTAGGATTTGGAGTCCAGCACTCTACAAACTGAGCTGGCCGGCCCAGTATGTGACTAGTATGTATCAGCATCCAAACAGGGCAAACTCTGTTGTTGTTGTTGTTTTATTGCCTTATCATAACACGTATTACTGGACTCCAATGTGTGTGACGTTCTTTTACAAAAATGCAACGCTTATAACATTTTCCTTGGTTTAATCATTTTCACAGTTGCGCAAGAGAGTGAAGAGATATATCACCTTGTTTGATGATATTTGCTGCAGACTCCATGTCAGAGACGGGCAGTTTATCACCTGCAGACATCGGCTCTGCACTTAACAGGGTCAGCTTTTGTCTGCAAATTGAAATTATCCAATAAATTAAATGTCACACAGGACTTCTTCTTTTGAACATGTTTCATGTATGAAAATTGTTAATTCAAGCAACATGTTTTAAATTCATGGTTGCTTAATTGTTTTATGACCAATAAACACTGATTTGGAGTTAAGATATGCATGTGGATGTAATTAAGCCACAAGAGAGTTGATTATTTGTTAACCCTTTGCATGCTGGGTAATTTGTCGTCTGCTAAAATGTCGTCTGCTGAATTTCTAAAATTATCATTTTCTTCGATTTTTTTCAAAGAATACTATCAGAATAGCAAACAGTTTGGATCCTGATGAGACGCCACGTTCTGTGGCGTCTCATCTGGATCCAAACTGTTTGCAAAAACCTTCAAAATCCGGTTCCAGCGCTCAAAGGGTTAATTAACAATGATCATCCTGAATTCATGTTCTGTTCGTTGTATAAAGAAAGTATAATGTTAGAATGTATAAATTACAATATGTCACTCAACATGAACCCAATTATGTTACATTAAGAGCAGAACAAACAAATTTAAGACCATGTTACAGATAGTATTGATTACACAATACACAGATTCAAATACTATTTATAGACAGGAATAAATGCCTCTAATAATATTTATAATATTCCTCTAATTATGATGATGGAAGTTAATGCAATTAAACGTTATATTGATCAATGGGACAATTTTCTACCTCATTATAAGTATCTGTCTGCAACAACAAGATACACATATTAACACTAGCTTACGATAAATCACAATTTATAAAATTTAACATCTTTGATATTACCACTTTCAAAGTTTGTCATCAAAATATGTGAGATATTTAAAATGAATTCACACTTGCAAACTGCACTATGATATTTACTGGATTAAACCAGTACTAACAAAGCACAGCTGAAAGTTACAAAACTGTAGACTCTATGATGTATGTTTTAACATTTAAACCATACAATAAACATACAGTTTGTGGTTGTTAGTGGGGCGCACCAAAATATAACAGAATGTTTGTAAAACATGTTTGCGTGACCCCCCACACCCCTGACCTTGCAGCCAGGTTTTCAACAAGAGCCGCGATCTGTGATTTTTTTAAACAAAAATATCATAAAAGCAGAAAGTGTCTTCCCTGATTTGCCTGTGCGGACTGCACAGACTTATCTGGTACGACCCTTTGAGCACATGCATTAAACCCCCTTTTCACAGAGTGAGGCTCATGTTTGTTACAAACCTGACCTTGACCTTTGACTAAAGGATTCAAAATCAATAGGCTGCTGCCTTTTTCCTTTCCTCCTTAATGACCAGCATAACATTTTTTTTTTACAATAATACTAATATTATCCCTACAAAAGAAGACAATTAACACATATTTTCATTTGAGCAAGTGTTAATATATTGTCTCCCTTTCCAGTGATAATATAACAGGTTTACAATATTATACACATCACACAGCAAAAAACACAAAAATATCTTCAATATATCTTAAACACATTGCTTACACAGCAAGCACCATAGAGTTGAGTGTAGCCTTGACATTGAGTGAGGCAACGTGTCTGTCAGAGCCCATGACGCTGTGAACGACATTGTTCTCCAGCTGGTATGTCAACGTAGAGCTGCTCACGGACTTGATGCCAAATACCTGGAGAACAGTTAAGTCACTCCTCAGTTAAATATTCAAAAAAATGACTGGGCCGGTCTCTGGGAAAACGGGGCTTAATGCATGTGCGTTAAGCGTTGTCCCAGTTTATCCTGTGCAGTTGGCACAGGCTAATCAGGGACAACACTTGCCCCTTTAAGGAATTTTTCGTTTTTAGAAAGTCTCTTCTAAACGAAAACGCAGTCTAGGTGGAAATTGTCGTCACTGATAAGCGGACTCCACAGGCTAATCCCAGACGACACTCAAAGCACATGCATTAAGCCTGTTTTTCCAGAGTGCAGCTCATATCAGTATAGGTGTCCTGGTGAATGTATAGGTGTCCTGGTGAATGTATAGGTGTCCTGGTGAATGTATAGGTGTCCTGGTGAATGTATAGGTGTCCTGGTGAATGTATCGGTGTCCTGGTGAATGTGCCAATAAGCTCAAGATTTGTGAAGTGATCCTTGTGTCCTGGTGAATGTGCCAATAAGCTCAAGATTTGTGAAGTGATCCTTGTGTCCTGGTGAATGTGCCAATAAGCTCAAGATTTGTGAAGTGATCCTTGTGTCCTGGTGAATGTGCCAATAAGCTCAAGATTTGTGAAGTGATCCTTGTGTCCTGGTGAATGTGCCAATAAGCTCAAGATTTGTGAAGTGATCCTTGTGTCCTGGTGAATGTGCCAATAAGCTCAAGATTTGTGAAGTGATCCTTGTGTCCTGGTGAATGTGCCAATAAGCTCAAGATTTGTGAAGTGATCCTTGTGTCCTGGTGAATGTGCCAATAAGCTCAAGATTTGTGAAGTGATCCTTGTGTCCTGGTGAATGTGCCAATAAGCTCAAGATTTGTGAAGTGATNGAGGCTAATATTGAAGTGCAAATAATTTAGGAATGTGTGCATCACCGAGAAAGTAAAAAAATACTTTGCATATCTTCACGTCATGATGAAAAATCCATTGCAAAATGTGGAAGAAACTGGCTTTGCAAACATTTAATGCGTACTTAACTACCAAGCTATAAACTGACCCACAAACAGAGGTCTCCTACATGTATATAGGTTAACCCCTAGAATTGTTCAATTAACAAATAAATGGACTAATGTAAAGCTTATATTAAGTTCTTCCATCCTTCCTGCATTTTAGCAGCAAAATATGTATTTTTGGTTTCTTAGTAGAACAACAAAACAATTGAAGCATTTAATGTGAACAGTCCCATAATTCTTCACAAATTTCAGTTGAAAACAAATAATGAACACCTTAAAACATGCATGCCAATTATTTACAACAGTGCTTCACGCATGTATTGTTGGCAAAATACCTATCACACACCAAACCTACCTCCGTTCTTTCTCCGGCCTCCATCTGCAACTGGAACATGGAGACGATTCCCTTCTTGATGTTGGTGTAGAACACAGAGTCGCCCTCGATAGTCCACACCCTGCCCACCTCTCCGTCTGTGTACTCAAAGTACAGGGGAAACTTGCCCATGTCCAGTAGCTGTCCCTCCATACCGCCCCTGTGAAGACTGGTCAAGGCTGCTTGACTGACCTACCGGATCACATAAGAGTAATGGATTATCTTCTCTTTAATTGTTATTTGAAATAATGAATATGATTTGTAGAAGAACGAAAAATTGAAGAAAACTACCAAGGGGTAGTTTGGGGTATATCTTTTTGATATACAGATAATCAAACTCTAATATTATAGTACATATTAACTGACACAAATCAGAAAAAGTTAAATCATTTTAGACAAAAGAAAGAACACAATTTTTTCTAAAAGAACACATTTCTTAACTCTTAAAGGGCACATACCTGGAGTCTAACTAGCTGGGACCCATCCCCTTCAAACAAGGGAGTGAACTCAAACTCCATGCGCATTCTGAGTCCAACATCTTGTTGCGCACGAGATTCCTTCTTGGCAGAGTCTTCATTAAAGAGGACGTTTGTTTCATAGGTATACTTGTAGGTCTTACCAAATTCATAATGTACACCCTTGGCTGAAATACAGGAAGATACCGGTACTTTATGTACTGTTCCAATATTTTACCAGAGCACATACATGTAGTTTATCAGTTATGATTATCAGTATGTACATGTTAAAACAAAAAATTGCAAGCAAAATTTATAGACACATCATGTATATTGAAAGACATAATTATATATGTAGCAACATTTTTTGTTCAGTAGAAATTCTTATAATTTAATGGTGAAGGTTACTGTAATAGAAACTAAAATGTTAATGCATCATCAACTACATGTTAACAATTGAAAATACAAAAGTTTTCAAAATACGTATAAAGTTTAATTCTATAAAACTTTGGAGTTTGTACCATGTCCAATGTTAAGATTTTGCCTGAATTACCATAAACATGCATGATTGTGGTTTGTTGTCAAATATGTGCACATAGCCTCACTTCATGAAAACGGGGTTTGATGCATGTGCTTAAAGTGTCATCCCAGATTAGCCTGTCCAGTCTGCACAGGCTAATCAGGGATGACACTTATTGCCTAAACTGGATATTCATCGAGAAGAGTCTTTCTTTAAACGAAAAATACAATCCAAGCGTAAAGTGTAACCCCTGATTAGCCTGTGTGGACTGCACAGGCTAATCTGGGACGACACTTTATGCACATGCATTTAATCCCCTTTTCACAGAGTGGGGCTATGTGCAACCATTTTTGCTGTCAATTCTGGGCAGGCTGTGAAAATATAGAGATATGTGCTGCTTAGACAGCAGGCTAAAATGTGCCTATATTTGAGCCTTGTTTTGGAAAAACTGGGGTTAATGCTTGAGCGTAAAGTGTTGTCACACATAAGCCTGTGCAGTCCGCACAGGCTTAACAGGGCTGCCACTTTCTGCCTATACAAGATTTTTCTTTAGAAGAGACTTCATTTAAACAAAAATTTCATCAAAGTCAAAAGTTTCATCCCTACTGCACAGGCTTATCTAGGGGGACAACACTTTACACACATGCATTATTAACCCTTTGAGTGCTGGAACCGGATTTTGAAGGCCTTTGCAAATAGTTTGGATCCAGATGAGACGCCACAGAACGTGGTGCTCATCAGGATCCAAACTGTTTGCTATTCTGATAGTATTCTTTGAAAAAAATGGAAGAAAATGCTAATTTAAGAAATTCAGCAGACAACATTTTAGCAGACGACAAATTTCCCAGCATGCAAAGGGTTAAGCCCATTTTCCCAGAAAGAGACTCATTTATTTAAAAAAAAATTGGATCCAATAGGTTTGAAGTGTAATACTTCGGACAGTATAATTTATGTTTTTAATGAATATACACATGTTTATTGTACATGTAAGATCTTTAATAGAGACAACTTATTCTGAGGTTTAAAGCTCTCGTGATTAAATCCTTGATATACTCTAAGCTTGTAATAATCTATAAGACAATGTATATATATGCATTGCAGATTAATTAATTATTTGTAAATGTACTGGTGATTGTCAGAAATCTGCGCTAAACAAGATTGAATTATCAAATTTTAATGGTCTGGACATTTAAACAAATTTGAGTATATGAATATTGACCTTATAAAAAATACTGCTTGTTTAAAGTATATATTTGTAAATCTAAAGTTGAACATATATACAAATAACAAATCCATCAGACTGATTACAAACTTCCAAATTAACATGTGTTAATTTTCTGTTCGGATAAACAAGCACCATCTTACCTGTATATATTGGAATACATTTCACTGTAAATAATATTATATGTTTACATTGAATAAAACAAACAAATATACATTTAAATTTTGTATTGCACAATATAATTCATTTTTTCTACAATGATTATTACATTCAGTACCATTCATGCTCTCTTAATATTTTATATCCACTTAAATCATTGTGATTAGAAAGGCTAATTTAATGGCATAATCATGTATCAGTAATATTACAATAAGAATTTAAATAATAGTATCACATTTAAAAAAAAGGTTCACTGGCCATTACATCATTTTAACCAGGGACCTATACACATGTTTTAACTTACATTACAATAATTCATAATACATAAACTTGTACAAATTACAAACCTTGTAAGGCTAATATAGCCAATATAAAATAAATATAAATGATATGTCGATATTTTCCTTCCATAACTTTGTGAACAGCTAAAACTGACGTGTAAATCTCTCCCACAAAACTCATCCACCACGCACACTTGTAAGAGAGTATCAGTGTAAAGGTCCAATGTCCAGACTCCCCACTTAAGTTGTGTGATAAACTTTAATGAATTATGTGTCCTTAAATCAATGGACACATACTCTGAGCGATAACCTGTCCAACGGCAACATTTAATTTAAAAGGGAACGGCACTTCACACTTGGGGCGCACTGTGTTTACAGAAATCTAGCTAAGAAATGTGTGCTTCCACTATACATGCATGCATACACATGTGCTTTGGCAGCTTCCGCAACACACAGAACGAGTTACTGATGCTGATTATTAATTTTCTTTACACTTCCTACTGGCGTAAGATTACGATATTTTGTACAGATATTATGCAAGATTAGCTTGATAATTGACCTTTGATAAGTTGCAACACGGGACGAGCGATTTTGACAGCCTGTGCGAAAATGCGCGTGCAACGTAGAGAAATTTTGTGCAGACGACGTCTCGCGAGAGCCGAGAGGCAACATGTCTGCCCCCATGATAGTGCAACATGAAGTAGATGTATCTATCAATTGAGTTTCTAAAACAAATCCCCATAACATACGGTATAACATCTTTTCCTTTATATTTTTTTAAATTAAATGTTACGTTTTAACAGCACAAATTCTACTTGTTATTTACTTGTAAAACAATATATCGTCATAATGTTATTGTACATATTTCGGATAATTCGGATACCAGTAAAGGCTATTTGAAGTCGATTTTGTTCAAGGTATTTTCCATGTATACCTGAACCATGTATGGTATTTTCGGAAGTAACAACATGTTTCAAATGTGTGTAAGCTTTTAACAAAACCATCAATAATAATTAGAAGAGAAACCCTTTTTTAAATACAAGTAAAATGGCACTGTTTTCTAACTTATAATTGTTTGGGTTTAGCATCATCAAACTTGCTAGTTTTATGCTGATAACTTATTTTTTATTTTATTTTATTTTAGATGAAATAATGTTAATGTCATTTTGTATTTATGGCTTCCCTAACTTAAAATGTTGCTTCTTTCTCTTTTCCAACGAGAACTTTAGTCAGTACTGTACCATAAAGCATGTTTGCTTAAGTTTCTTGATCTAGTCATTTTGTGGAATTATGTTTATGTCCACTTGAAACACTGTAATTTGAACAAGTAAACAAATGCTGTGATATAAAAAAAATCTTGAATATTGTGCATTGATTGCATGACTACATGTAGTACCAAAATGTAATAAAATCTTATCAAACAGGATAAAGTTACTTAAACAATATTCCTTATCATTATTTTTCTTTTATTTCTAATTTTTAGATAAAAAATCATCATGGAAGCAGGTGACTCTGGTGAATTCCCAATACAAGCAGATCATTGCAGCTCTGATAATGAAAAAGCAGAATCATCTACAATCTCTAGTGATGGACAGAAATTATCAAAGTCTCAAATGAAGAAACTTCGTAAAAAAGAAAAATGGGAAAATGTTAAATCAGAAAAAAGGTATCTATTATGCAAAATTGTACTGTGAAAGAGTCCCCAGTTCTATTGATAAACAAGACATGCGTCCATAGGGCATGAATGCTCTTCATTGTATTTTTGTCTCAAAACTCTGCTTATGTCACTAACAAGCTGTTTATGGCCAAATGTGAATTTTGACCTCTTTATATGACCTTGACATTTGATGAAATGGTATAAACAAAACCTAGTCTAGTATTTTTCAAGAACATGATGAATAACAAAGTTACAGATATGAAAAGCTATTTTAAGGCAAATATTGATCTTTTACCTTTAAGTGTGACCTCTGAGCTCAAGAGTTTTTTCCACACCAAATGCCCGCCAGGAGACATGTTTTCCACACAATGCCGTCTGTCATGGTGGCCATTAGTGGGAAGTTTTAAAATATCATTATGAATGACAGTTACAGTCCAGACAAGCTGTCTAATGGCCAAATTTTACCTTTCAACTGTAAGTGTGACAGTGACCTTTGCGGTAGGTAAACAAGTGTTACAGGAAATATGTTGCCTTATGATGGATTTCATTGATTTAGAACTCCATCAATATATGGCAACGTTCTGGCTGAGACAGAAATTTTAAAGCTGATTTAATTATGGACAAATTGGACCTTTTATCTCTAGACCGCTGATATTGGAAACTTTGCACAGACTGACAGAAACACAAACAGTGCGACTGCTATATGCCTCCTTAAAGAAAAGTTTAATTAATTGTTTGTATAACTTAATAATTGTAATAGTGAAATGTTTGCACATAAGTTGAAATAATAATTGTTTTTTTTTAACCCATTCATGGATTTATAAATCTACTCCAACAATGAATTACATTATTTGTTCACAACTGTTATAATTTTTTAATGGCAGAAAAGCTGAAAAAGAGAGATACAAGGCCAGGAAACAAGCCTGTCGAGAACGGGGTGAGGACACTGGGCCAACAAGGAAACTTCTGCGATTAAATACCATGGCAAAGTCCAGCTGCAAAGTTCATGTTGTGATTGACTGTGATTTTGATAATTACATGGAAGATAAAGTAAGAACTTAGTTTGCTTCAGGCCATGGTATTTGGGCTTTTTTTCTGAAAACAGATATTGGATTGTATTAAGAAAATGCACTTTTATGGTGTTTTCAATTAAACTTTTAACAGAACATCAATCAATGAATAATAAGTATGACTCCATATTTCAGTATAGTGTATATTTATTTTGTTGTGTTTTATGAACACAGCTGCAGTTCTTACAATTGTATGATGGTATAATGTTTAAGGACGTCAAAGCATTGGTGAAACAGATACAGTTCAGTTACTCAGCAAACAGAAGGGCAAAGAATCCTTTGCAGGTAAATATGTACATAAAATATGCAACTTTTAAATATTGTTAATGACTTTTTGTATTTCTTCTTTCTCAATTTTTAAATAATTTATTTGCCTTTCATGATGTATTTGACTTGGAACTTGGTCTATGTGTTCCAGTTTTACTGCTGTAATGTTGATGGAAAATGTCGGGAGCGTCTTGAAAGCATGGGTGATTACAAGGGATGGGATGTAAGTACCAGTACTGCTGAGACATTTATAATGAATATAACCAGAATCTTTAAACCAAAGAATACTGGGTTTTCTGTCACAAGTGTAATGCTGTTTTCATTTGATGTCACAGCATATTTAATATGGACTAACATGAATTGTTAGAATAACACTTGAATACCATTCTTATGTATTTGTTTGTATATTTTTTATGAAAAAAACATTTATTTTTTTAAATAATTTTAGCCGTTATGAATGAATAATTTAATAACAGAAACATGAGAAAACCAAATTTGAAGCATTTACAGTATACAAAATATGACCTTTGACAGATAAACTAAGTACAAATCTGCTGTCTTTGAGCTTGAAACAAAGTTGAAAATGCATGCATTTTATATTATTGATATAAAGTAAGTGTTCGGGTATTCAGAAGTTTATGAGGTTTATGAAGTTTATGAGGTCCTTCCCCGTCTGAGGCTGCATTGTGTTAGGACCCATTCATATCAATTAAAAACTTTCTTACCCTTTTAACTGGACATGTCACATGCAGATTAGATTCCACAAGGCGAGCTACAGTTCGCTGTTTGAGAAGTCATCCCTGGTCTATCTGTCGAGCGAGTCTCCAAACATTCTGGAGAGGCTGGATGAGGACAAGGTGTACATCATAGGAGGACTTGTGGACCATAACCATCACAAGGTCCGCTGAACATCTTAGTGAAGTCAATGTCCAAATGAGCGGCGCTCTAGTAAAACAGGGCTTAATGCATGTGCATAAAGTGTTGTCCCAGATTAACCTGTAAAAAGTAACTTCTTTAAATGGAAAACTGTCATCCCTGATAAATCAGGGAGCACACTTTGCGCACATGCATATTCAATATCATGCTTAGTGTTGTATACCTTTTTTTAGTATCAATATATCTAGAGCTCAATCAAGACAATACAAATACATTAAAGTTTTGTTTATGTACATTGTGGAAAGTCCATATTAGGAAATTTAAATTTTCACAGGCTGGTTATCAACTTGCAAATGATATGGATTGCTTGTTTTTATACCCCTGGTAACAAAGTTTGTGGGGGTATACTGGAATCCCCCAGTCAGTCAGTTTGTCTGTCATTCCGCAAATGTGTACTTTGTGTGGCCAACTAGTCTTTCAGTTGTCTGTGTATCAAAACCAAACTTTACAGATATGTTCTTTATACCATGTAGAAGTGCAAGACAAAATTTTCATGTATGGCACACTGTTATTCAGACTGTTATGTGCCTTTAAAACAAAATTCTGGATACTTAATATATGAGCCTCGCTCTGTGAAAACTGAAAAGGGGGTTTAATGCCTGTGCATAAAGTGTCGTCCCAGATTAGCCTGTGCAGTCCGCACAGGCTAATCAGGTACGACACTTACCGCTTTTATGATATTTTTCATTTTAAGAAAGTCTCTTCTTAGCAAAAATCCAGTATAGGCAGAAAGTGTCTTCCCTGATTAGCCTGTGCGGACTGCACAGGCTAATCTGGGACAGCACTTTACGCACAGGCATTAAACCCTCACAAAGTGATGCTCATATCATTGTACATGTGTACTTCCTTCCAGGGCCTGTGTCACAAGCTGGCTGAGGAGAAGGGGTATGCACACGCTCAGCTTCCTATTGGTGACTACATTGAAATGAAGACTAGAAAAGTGCTGGCAATAAATCATGGTATGAGAACACAATTTGGTGCTGCTGTTATTTTGGCACCACATTACTTCAATTTTTCACAGGCTATTCAGATAAAGGATGAAGAATAAGTTCAGTATTAAGAATGGCTAAAAAGTTATTTCATTATTTATTATAAATGCCTTCATAATCGCATGATGATATTAACAAAACTAAATTTTTACTAGTTTTCAACAGAAATGAAAATCCTTGCAAATAGATTAGGGTGTGGCGGTACAAGGGGCTCAAACAGGTGGTTTCCTGTCTACTTTAGTTTGCAGGGACAGATCTTAACGAAACTTGGGATATAGAAAGTTTGCATGGAGACCTAGCTTGGGGTTGTATTTGGGCAAGTCGGGTGAAGGTTCTGTCAATGGTCACTGTTATGTGTTTGCTTAAAATAGAAAATCTATTTCTACTAAATAACTTGAGATTGGATGGAGATGGTGCACTCAAATTTGGTGTTTAGGTGACTTACATGAAGACCTAGCATGTTGTTGTATTTGGGGCCAGTCTGGTAAAGGTCAAGGTCACTGTACCTTAAAATAGGAAAACTGCAAACAGGTGGTTTCCAGTTAATAACTTAAGTTTGAATGGACCAATCTTGATAAAACTTAGGATATAGCCAGCTTGCATGGAGACTGAGCTTGGTATTGTATTTGGGGTGTTAGTTGAAGGTGAATGTCACTATGTGTAAAAATAGAAAAATGGTTTTTAGTAAATAACTTGAGTTTGGATGCAGGTATTGCACTGAAATTGTGTGAGTAGGTAGCTGACATGCAGACCTTGCTTGGGATCATATTATTATGTAAATGAATAACTTTGAATTTTAACCTGTTTTGTTTCCTGTTGAAGAAATAAAGTTAAGTTAATTTCTTCATTATGTCTGTGTTAGCTTAGCTTTCTGGTAAGGTCAGAGTCAATTTGTCAAAACAAATTCAAAGGTATCCATTTGAAACTTACAATAATTGTCAATATTTCACTGTTTGAACAGAAAATACTTGATCTCAACGATTATTTATATTTTGTGTTCAATAGTATTAATCTCTCATTGCTATATGATGTAACTGTACGACCGGTACAAAATACATTTAAACACTATATAAAGAGTTGCAATAATAGTAAAATATACTTTAAACATTAAATCCTGGGTATTGCAATTGTAACATGATCAAACTTATCTTTGTGATTTTAGTGTTTGAGATCCTCCTGCGATTCACTGAGTCACATGACTGGCAGAAAGCATTTTACTCAGTGCTGCCACCTAGGAAAGGTGCGGTGCCAAAGAAGCTTGCAGAGACAACGAGTGCAGGTGAAAATACTGATGTCAAAAGTGAAACTGAGAATTCAGATGCTGATGATGAACTAGTGAAAGATGACCAGACTGGACATTTGTTGGATGACCTTGTTGATAATGAGCAAGAAGGAACTGGAAATAATGCTGTGGATATAAGTAGTGGAAACAATGGTCACCTGAGTAAAAGTGCTGACAAGGCTAATGACGTTGCTAGCACAACTAATTTAGACAGTGAAAATAGTAAATCTGTTGAGTTGCTTAGCAACAATAAGGCAGAGCTGACTATGGAGGTAGAAGCAAAAGGAGAATGTGACTAAAGGTAATTAATAGGAATAAAGAGAAATTACTGAATATGAAACAGACTTAGCACTATGCAACAACATGTGTAATAGAGCAGAAAGCTATTAGTAAAACATGTTTACCAGGGATCATTACAGATTTTTGAGAACATGATGTACATGTATTTACAATAACAAGTATCTGCTCAGAGCGTTGTTTTAAGTATGTCTTCCATGTTACATAAGTACACTAAGTTTATATTATAACATTAAAACTTTAACATAACCATGTGCATATCTAGTTTTAGGGACAAAGTACCAACATTTACCGGTATGGTACCATTGTAACAAGATGTTTGTTGGACAGGTTTGACCCCAAGATTGCAGCCAAATGATCAATATGTGCAATTGTTGAATGTCATTATGATTTAATGATTATGCATCTTCTCATGAACACATACACAATTGCGAGTAAATAGAAGTTGATGCTTTTAAAAGTACCTATTAGCTGACTTTTCTCCCAAGTAAAACAAATAAGCCGTGTTCTTGAAAAAGAGAGCTTAATATGCGGGTAAGGTATTGTCCTAGCTCATGGACAACACTTTCCCCTTTTAAGATTTTTTTCGTTTAAAGCAAGTTACTTCTAAACCAAAAATCAGTCTAGGTGGAAAGTGTTGTTCAAGATAAGCCTGCACAGGCTAAACTTGGAGGACACTTTACGCACATGTATTAAGCTTGGTCTTCTCAGAGACCAGCTGATATCTAGCTATCCTGCGGAAACAAGATGATCTATGCAGAAAACAGATTACATTCTCCTTGACGTTGACTTCAAAACAAGGTTTCTTTCTCCAAGTTTAGGTCCAAACGTTTTCTAGATATATGTCAGCAACAAATTTTATGAATCAGTTCCCAGTTACTTTGACTTTTGATCTCAAATCAACAGGTGTTGCTCTTTCGTCATAATTAACCAGCATACCAACTAATATAATCAAATGGTTCTCTAGATATTGCGCTAAAATGGTGTTGTTTCCAAGACTGTCTCTGCTCTCTATTTCAGAAAGTTTATATCAGATCATAAGGAAACTTGTTATCCCCACACTTTTTAAAAAGCGTGGGGATATTGTGGTTATCTCTTCCGTCCGTCCGTCTGTCCATCCTGGCCACTATCTCCTCCTACACTATAAGCACTAGAACCTTGAAACTTACACAAATGGTAGCTATGAGCATATGTGCGACCCTGCACTATTTGAAATTTTGATCTGACCCCTGGGTCAAAAGTTATTGGGGTTGGGGTGGGGCCGGGTCAGAGATTTTCACTCATTTTTTAATGTTATTTTACATTAACTTCTTCATTTCTACACCGATTTACTTCAAATTGACACTGAACATCTCTTATGACAATACAGTCAATCTCAACTATGCATTGCCCCATTACCAACCCTAGGGCGCCCCGCCCACATAGACCACGCCCACCCAAAAATGGCCATAAATGATCTTGTCCGGGCCATAACTATGTCGTTCATTGTGGGATTTAAAAACCATTTGGCACATTTGTTCCCCATCATTGGATGGTGTGTCACGCGAAATAATTACGTCGATATCTCCCAAGGTCAAGGTCACACTTGGAGTTCAAAAGTCAAATATGGCCATAAATGAGCTTGCCCAGGTCATAACAATGTCATTCATTGTCATATATTTATGCCCCCGGAAGGGTTGCATATAGCATTTGAACTGTCTGTCCATCCGTCCGTCCGAAAACTTAAACATTGGCCATAACTTTTGCAATTTTGAAGATAGCACCTTGATATTTGGCATGGATCTGTATCTCATGGAGCTGCACATTTTGAGTGGTGAAAGGTCAAGGTTATCCTTCAAGGTCAAGGGTCAAATATATGGCTTCAAAGCGGCGCAGTAGGGGGCATTGTGTTTCTGACAAACACATCTCTTGTTTTTTTCACTTTACTTCATAATTCAATGTTGATTATGGGGAATTGAAAATATGCATGACTTTGAAATTTAACTGGATGACATTACTAACAACATGCGGCGTGGGGATACGCGTCGGCCGAGGCCGCGCCATTTCTAGTTTAAAATTGTATCGAATTATGTGACAACGTTGAATGTATTTACAAATGCATAAATACCAGTACCAATGCTGTTGTAAATATTATATTAACGATGTACTGATGAGGCGGAATGGTGAGTTATTAGCGTCGG
>VMBQ01001812.1:2753-41367 GCA_007657795.1 Dreissena rostriformis | reverse complement strand
GTGGGTTCTGGTTAGATGATTTATTTAGAGAGTTATGGCCCTTTGAAATTTTTAAGTTGCTAAACCATCCATCGTATTATTTTGTCCAAAGTAATGCCCCTCAAGACGTTTCCTTTTATCTGAATATATAGTGCAATATTGTGACAAAAAAAACTTTGGGGAGCATTACCCGTCTCCGACGGTTTTTTGTTTATACTTAATTCTTATGGAATTTCAACTTATTTAAAACATGGCATCTTGAGATAAACCCAACATCTTGCATTCTTCACCCAAAGATCGGACCAAAACTTAGCTTTCTTAGCTTAGCATTTTGCATTATGCAACCAAAACACTGCATTCTTGGCTAAACACTTAGCGATATGGACAAAACTTTGCATTACATGCCAAAAATACTGCATTATCAACTTAAATAGCCAAAGGAAAGGGTCCCTTTGATTTTGACATGGTGCAGCAGTGCATGTCCATTGTGTCTGACTGTAGCGTACCTGAGTCGATGGGTTTCTCCAGGGCCTGTGACTGGCCCGGGGACCACGTGGTGCCGGCTGGCTGCGCAGGCTGCTTCCAGGACTCGAGCTTCTCACTGCCGTTCTCCTCCATGGTCAGTCTGCAGCACAGACACATAAAGATGCTCATTTGAAATAGTTATATGAGAATGAAGTACATATAGCCCAGTGCCCGCATGTTCAAATTTGGATGTTCAAATTTGTTTAGAAGTATGCAACATTTACAAAGTATTACCTTCAATGGACAAAGTGAATTATTTTAACTGACTGGAATGAAAGGGAATTCATATATGATCGGTGGGAGATTAATAGATCAATGCAGAGAGCTTGAGATAACAACCTGTTGATAGTTTTGGGCTTGCCGTCATCTTTCTCATTGATTGGAGGCAACTTGACGACGTTGTTTTCCTCGTTGATGTACTCGGGCTGGAAGTCCCGCCGGTAGTAGTCTTCCTTTGAACCGATAGCCGTCCGGATCATGTTCATCACCATCGTCTTCTCTGTGCATGGGAGGGAATGAATAATATTATTAATAATGGGCCACGCTCTGGGAAAACGGGGCATAGTGCGTAAAGTGTTGTCCGAGATTAGCCTGTGCAGTCCGCACAGGCTAATCAGGGACGACACTTTCCGCTTGTATGGTATTTTTCGTTTAAAGGATGTCTCTTCTTAGTGAAATGCAGTTTTTGAGTTGAAAGTGTCGTCCCTGATAAGCCTGTGCGGACTCCACAGGCTAATCTGGGACGACACTTTTCGCACTTGAATTAAGCTTCGTTTTCCCAGGGCAAGGCTCTTGTATATGCATCACTTGCTTTTTTTCACTATCAAGTAGTACAAGTTACATTTTTAGTGGCCGACAGTTTTGTTTGTCACGATAAATCTACGTGCGCGTAGGTAATTACCAAGAAATTGAGAACACTAGATTTATTGTGATTGCAAGCATTAAAGGCCTTGTGATAATTATTTTTATTCAATGTTGTTTGCCAGAAATCCGAGTGAAATACCGCGTCTTACTCACCTTGTTCCCCCGCGGAACACAGCCAGGCCTTTACTGCGTTAATGTCTTCCGTCTGCAGGATTTGGCATAGCATCACCATCACCTAGCAACGGAAAACTACCGTTACATGTTGAAGCATCGTAACCGACATGTTGTCTTTTTAAAATCCGCTTAGGTTGTACTTGTTAATAAACTTTGCATACAATACTAAGACATCCAATAAACGTAATTACATGTA
The DNA here is from genome assembly GCA_007657795.1 of Dreissena rostriformis. NCBI lineage: Eukaryota > Metazoa > Mollusca > Bivalvia > Myida > Dreissenidae > Dreissena > Dreissena rostriformis. The sequence goes on along the minus strand of VMBQ01001812.1, from coordinate 39,629 downwards.
CCATTTCATCCGTAAAAACTTATAAGATACTTGTACAATGCACGAGCTACACAATATGACCCACCCACCTGCGCTTCCATATCCGGGTCCTCCGCGATATGCTGGAAGTTCCTCTGGAAAACGTCCCTGCCGCCCTGACGCGACCCCTGGCGGGACGCCTGTCGAGAGGGGCCGCGGGACATCGCACGTGACGGCGGCGGGATTAGACGGCCCGTCGTCTCCGAGTACTGGGTCTTAGGCCGCTCCAAAGGTTTGTTCTCTTCCGGTTTCTGCTCCGATGCATTCTGCTGGATCGCGTCTGTGAGCGCCTTCAGTTCGTCTCGCCAGGCTTCCGTCACCGGCACTGAAGACAATGCATCAAACATAGTATTTATTAGTATAAAAACCTGTTGTCATTGGTAAGAGTAACATGACATACATTTAATTACTTCACATCAAAAAGTTTTAACAATTCAAACTTTTTGAATAGTACAAATACGTAGAAAGAGTAACAACTCTGTTCAGTCCAAGAAAGGGAGACAATTGAAGTAATGTTTGTATGTATGTGTACCGATTTGTAGTCGATGTCCACATGAAATATCTTTCTTATGATTTTTTTCTTTTATAGTTTCATATTACACACAAGTCTTCTTTCAACACGTTTTCAGTTACACTTAGTTCTACCCCCTACCTAAATAAGCTCTTAAAGACTGTATTTTCAGTAGTTCGTGTATTGGTCTAAATTTAAGATGACCTCCAAATTGTTGAAAACGTATTGATGAAGTTTTAAAACAACAGCATGAACGATCAATACCCGTATATTTATTTCAGTATCACGACATAATGAGAAGGGGAAACGAAACTACAAGCGTGCAAAAGGAGGGAAAGGCCACTATTAGCGAAGCTAACCACCCTCCTTACCCATGCCGACTTTGGGTACGGCCCTCTCCCGGAAGGGGTAGTTGGTGAGGCCGGTGAAGTACTGGAGACCCGTCACGGTGTTGATCGGGTGCATCTGGGAGTTCACGTTGATGGCGTTCACGGGGATCCGCTGCAGCTTCTTCTGGTTGAAGTAGTTTGGCGGGAACTGCAGCGAGTAGCGCGGGTTGGCAAAATAGCCGTCATCGTTCACGGCGCAGATTGGCACGTCAAGAAGACCTGGGAATTAATAAATATGGGCCGCGCTCTGTGAAAAGGGGGTTAATGCATTGCGTAAAGTGTCTTCTCATATTAGCCTGTGCAGTTCGCACCGGCTAATCAATGACGACACTTTCCGCTTTTATCGAATTTTTCGTTTAGGGTATATCTCTTCTAAGGAAAAATCCAGTTTAGGCGGAAAGTGTCGTCCCTGATTAGCCTGTGCGGACTGTACAGACTAATATGGGACGACACTTTTCGCACATGCATTACGCCCAGTTTTCTCATTACGAGGCTCGTATATATCTACTACATGAAATTACATGCTGTTGGTAATTGTATTTTGTATACGTGTGGGAGTCCTTATAAAACTCGTTTTCATGAAGTGTATATCTGAAAAGCTAACATGGAACAGTTCCAGTACTTTTTATCTAGGAGTTGTATGATAATTACCAATTATTTTTTTTAAGCAAAGGTCCACAGTCCTAGTACTAGTAACCGTTTTTGTTTCGTGATGTTGGTGTTCAACTTCTAAACGTTATTAACGAACAATACTATTTTCCATTTCTGGTATGACACATAATTGTGCTATGCTCCATAAGGTCTACAGTGGTCTGCGTTCCTTGCCGACCGTCAACAGGCCGGACTTGAACCTGTCGGATTGTAGGCAACGGCACGCATACGATAAGAAATATGTACAGTAATTACCTGAACTGGCCATTGTGCAAGACCGTGACCTCGTTAAGAAGGTATTGTTTGATTATTGGAGCTGGACAAAACACAAGTGTGACGATCGATTCACCGCTTTTAGAGTTTTGTACTTTTATATCGCATAAAGATTATACTTTTGCTTCTCTTAACAACAGCCGATGTTAGTTGTTAGTGACAATCGTTAAAGCCGGAATCAATTAGCAGTTTATGTTCAAACATTTTGACGGGATGTTATCAAAAGCAATTGATGAATGCTTACATCGTTGGCAATTTGTTATGACAAACGCGAAGTTTAGATGATCTTGTTTGTCGTTTAGCGGAATCTTCAGTGATTCCTTAATCAAACTACTCGAATAACGGCTATTGATTGATTTAAAAAGATAGCACGAAAATAGTTGTGCAGCACGGATTGAGGGTACTTGTACAATCAACAGGTCGGCGGGTTACCCCCACCGAATCACGGATACGCGCGTCTTCAAACGCTATGCGCCTTAAGTTCAGACGGGATATCACGCTCAACATGACTATATTGCAAATGAACACGTGAAACAAAACAGATGTGTTCAACGTTCAAAGAGTAATATAAACGGTGAATGAAATCTTGTTTGATTTAACAGTTGCACAAGAAGCTTTACTTTGACACTTAAATATGTTGCATGCCACACCGAAACGCCATACTACATTTGTGTCAATATATGTANTTAATATCTCCCTTGATATTATTTTACAATAATATTTTAATTTGAACACTGAAGTATTCACTGTAAAATGAATAGATGAGTTTAAGGAAAAATACAGTGATCAAGAACAGTAACTGTTTATAGTCTTCTTTTTTAATTACCTCCCTTTCTTTCATTTCCATATATTTTATTCTCTACAGCATAACTCCAACACTATATAACTAATTGATCATTGAAATATAAATAGATGACACAGGTGCCATGTTTTACAAATAGTATTCTTCTCTCTAAAACAAATGTTCTCATACAAGCAAACACATTTCGGTGGGGATTTGGCACTACTGTGACAGGCTCTTGTTTATCAGGGTCTCTGTAATCGAATCCAGTAGCACAGAAAATAGGTAGCTACGTTACTAGTACACAATTGTTTTGCCTCGCTTTTGGAAAACTGGGTTCAATGCATGTGCGTAAAGTGTCGTCCCAGATCAGCATGTTCAGTCCACACAGCCTAGTCAAGGACGACACTTTCCGCCCAGACTTGATTTTTTCGCAGGAGAGACTTCCTTTCAACAAAGAAAACACCATAAAAGCGGAAAGTGCCTATGCGGACTGTACATGCTAATCAGATACGACAATTTGCGCACATGCATTTAACCAGTTTTCAAAGAGTGAGGCTCATTTAGTTTCGTACGAAGTTTCTTACCTTTTAAGTGACGAACCCGCATCGGGTGTGGATTGTGGCGAGTGAAGAACGAGTTTTGACTCAGCTGTCCGAATCTGTAGCCGCCGCCCTGAGTGGACGGACGGTTGGCCGTGGTCGGCTTCCGGTACGAGTCCACCGGAACTGCGACGCCCTCGTTCAGAGCGCTGCGCGTCACCAGATCGCCTTGAGACGGAACGAAAACGTCTGCCATCCTGAAATGAAGAGTATCTTCGTAAAATATCCTTTCCCCTACAACAACCAGGTTCAAAACACGTATAAGTACAATTGAATATATCATGAAACCACGAACGCTTCCTTCAAAATTCACATAATAACAACCAAGTTCTAAACAATATATACTAAGGTAAAATAATAAATTAGTTTTCGAAAGTTTTAACTTTTTAAAAATACACGTTGCAGCACAAGATAAATACCCTATACTTAAAAATATATATATGTACACCGCTTAAAGGTTTATATCCTTATGTATAAAAAAGGAGGACGCAGACCTGTTGTATGCACGGCATAATGTTATTCGCACACTGGTGTGCTTTGAAATGTATAAAACAGAGAAACTGTTACGAAATTACGGGTTTGGATTATCTTATACAAAATACAATCGTGCATTAGTAACTGTTGTTGCTTACGGACGCCTTTGTTTGGTGTGATACACACACTATCACAGTTTGATCAGACAATTACTGGCGACAGAAGACAACAAGACAAGACGAGACAAACATTTTATTCGAAATCGGTACAGAGTACATAATCTAGAAAATTATGTAATTAAATACAATAAATCAGTGGTCAGTTTGTTCAGGTAATTGTTTTAACAAAAAAGCAAATATTGATTCAAATACAGTGTACAGATAACATAACATACACATTAGCATATCCTTAAACATTAATGTATGTGGAAGACAGACAGATTGCTAGCGTATTTAATACAATATAACTTCTAATGGGACAAACATGACCATGGAACAAGGTCGATTTAGTGCGAACTTAAGCTTGTGTGGGAGATGGCTGGGGTGTTCGCAATGTTATCACGAATCTCGAAAAAAAATGTTTGAATTACTTGTTCTAACAAATTCTAATATTGTTAATAGGTTTATCCCGTTGGTGTGGTACGTTTATAAAATTATGGTTATATGGCTTAAGATTCACATGTCGTTTGTATGTGACTGGCTACGTGGCTGGTTTGTTTAATTATCTGACAGTTTTTTAAGTCAAACGGAAGGTATATCGTGTTGCCTAACCTATCAATACAAATCGTGTAATTGCTTTTGTATACCCAAAGCAGTATTGAATTTGATTTAGACTATGATACTTAATTGCGGAATATGGAATGAATAGAGATCCCCTGACATAGTGCCACTGAGTGGTTTATACTTCATGTCCATACCATATCTCCCAGACCCAGTTTGCAAATATCCGCATAGATCATTCGTTACCGTCCATGTATAGACACCCACTGGAGAATTGATAATTGTATTCACATTGATAATCTGAAGTTAAACTTTGATTCATGGCTTTCATAGTTGTAACAAAATCCGTCTGTTTGCAAGTCAATTTTCTAGCAGAAAGAAGAACATTATTATTACCACATTTGAGATTAAAATTTCTCACAGCGACACATAATCAATAACTCTATAATCCCGATTGAAAATCATTCGGACAAAACACCTCACTAAAATTAAATTGCAAGACAAATACGATATTCTTTTATTGATTACTATAATCGACTAGATCGAAAGACGCGTTCCTTAAGTCTATTAGTTAAAAGTTGATCTAACTTGATATTTATCAGCTTGCAGTTTGCGACGCCCCGATACTAGCAGAACGAAACGTAACGTTTTATTGTTAAGATTGACACATTGTATTGTAATTTGGCTTCCTTATATTATGCAGATTCAGATGTCTCGATACCCATTGACAATATATATGAGTCGCGCTATGTAAAAACCGGGCTTAATGCGCATATATATGCGTAAAGCATCGTCCTAGATTAGCCTGGGCAGTCTGCCGTGTATATGGAATTGTTCGTGTAAAGGATTTCTCTTCTATACGAAAAGACTTTGACGTTTTTAGAATGAAAATCCGGTCGATAGCAAAAACCGTTTCAAGGATAAATACATGTTGTTACAAAATAGTTGATAAAAAAAACATATTACACAACTTGCGATCGATATTGCAGCACGTTTCAGACATAAACAATGAATTGGGAAGATCCAAATCTTTTTTGTTCAATTAATCTGAGCAATAATTAGCACCGCTTTTAAATTAAATGATAACATTAATATCGCAGTGATTTGGAGCGATTACAAAAACGCGTCAATCTGGCTGTATAAAGCAATCTGCGTCGTGTAAATTAAATACCAACGAATTATCGATTAAAATCTGATTGAACGACATTTATTTAATGTGATTATCTTCTAATAATCTTTGGGAGACAGATTTAGTATTCGGGATACAGATTGACATCTGAGGCCAGCGATACAGCGCTTCTTTTACGATTCGGCATAAATAATTTACTATTAATAGGAACCAGAATTATCTGATGTGCTATTCTACTTGTTATTTTTGCATGCATTTTGTTCTTAAAACTCATTTCATTAAAAACCTTAAAGGATCGAATTAGATAATAAAGCAGAGAAAAGACTTGTTGAACGGTATTTTCTTTTCATGTTTTGTGAAGCAATGTTCCGGTCTTAGATGAATACTTGGCCCTCTATTACGGAATACTGTTAGGGCCATCGTCGTTACACATTAAAATCCAGAGGGCGACAATGCGATAGTACAATGGCGACAATGCGATAGTACGATGGCGACAATGCGATGATACGATGACGACAGTACGACAACGCGATAGTACGATGGCGACAATGCGATAGTCATATCGTACTGTCGGCATCGTATCATCGCATTGTCGCCATCATACTGTCGCGTTATCGTACTGTCATCATCGTATTATCGCATTGTCGCTATCGTACTATCGCACTGTCGACATCGTACTGTCGCACTGTCGCATTGTCGTCATCGTACTGTCGCATTGTCGTCATTCGCCTTCCGGTACACATGCGCACATCGTTTTTTTTCCTAGATGGAGCCACTTTAAAAAATATTTTACAGTTCGGCATACCTTTCATCAATACCCAGTCTATAACTTAATACGAATTTGATTTCATTATTACTGTAACCTCTTTCAAAGTACCTTTATATAAAGTCATCTATTTTGTTTCTGCAATAAGAATAGTTTGTGTACCGGAAGGCGATAGTCGACAATGCGATAGTATGATGGCGACAATGCGACAATGCGATAGTGCGATAATACGATGACGACAGTGCGACAATACGATGGCGACAGTGCGATAGTATGATGGCGACAATGCGACAGTACGATGACGAAAATGCGACAGTGCGACAATACGATGGCGACAGTGCGATAGTACGATGGCGACAATGCGATAATACGATGACGACAGTACGATGACTATCGCATTTGTCGCCATCGTACTATAGCGTTGTCGCATTGTCGCCATCGTACTATCGCATTTTCGCCATCGTACTATCGCATTGTCGCCATCGTACTATCGCATTGTCGCCATCGTACTATCGCATTGTCGCCCTCTGGATTTTAATGATTAACCACGATGGCCCTAACGGTATTCCGTACTCTATCGATCAATAATTGACCATTAAATCGAAAATATCACAATGTTCAACTCTGAAAAAATATTTTATAAAACATGTTTAAAAATATAAGTTTTTAATTCTTTAAGGTTTGGAAAAGCACATTACTCGTGCGAAAATAAACAGGAACGACTGGAATATGTTGTGATTCCCTAAAATGCTTTTATACACAAACAATAGCTATTCCAATAAGTATGGTTTGTAACCCACACATCATACCAGACAAACACTATAACAAATTGTACAGTTTGGCGTTTTAGTTCAAAACAGTTAAACTGAACCGTTTAATTAACACCGGAAATATCACGTGCGCGACATGCGTGTTAGTTGCAGCAGATGCAGATAAAAAACTATGTTTTGCCGTGTTATTTTTTAAAATAAGTAAATAACGAATTTTTTAAAAGAATTTAAACAATCATTGTATTGTGGTATAGAGAGGTTTACAGATAATTCGATTGGTGAGTTCTCGTGGCACATAGGGAAAGAGGTCATGACCCCCCTTTGTGAAGCTTTTAACCCTAGCCAAATTCTATACATAACATTTTATTTCCGTTTACATGGTCATTCCTATGCGAAAATCTCCACACCATATGTTCCTTTGAAGAACAAAACTATGATCTTAAACAGAAACATACTAAAACGTGAGTTGCTGCTAAACATTTAATGAAATTCAACAGAAGTATATTTTGTCACAAAATGTTCCCCATGATTTGATGGTTACCGGTCAATACCCTGTCTTGTGTCGAGAGTGCTAATCTAGCGTTGAAGTTCAATTAAAACAAATAAATGAACACCATCTGACTTGTAAATAACCAATACAAGGATCGATTGACAATTACTATGGACAATATCACTGAATAAATATGATTTAAAATACAATGGTTGTTCATCAAACGAACAATACGATCAATGTCGTCGTCAGAACAGTTTTATTTGATCTGTTGTGAAGCGACACAAAGCGTTTCATTCACAGACAGATATTAATTTGTGTTTAACCTCCCATTTATAGGTCTTAATGAAAAGGAGTGTTAAATAATCAATATCCACGCATTTTTTTCCATTTGAATAAACAAACGTGTGCCAATCAACAACGCGTTCAACACGCGTATATGTTTGCCATGAAACATCGGTGATAATAAGATTGACTAGAATTCCAATATGAGTCGTGTTCTGAGAAAACTGAACATAATGCTTGTTCGTAAATTGTCATCCCAGATTAGCCTGTGCAGTCCGCACAGGCTAATCAGGGACGACACTTTCCGCCTAAACTAGATTTTCGCTTAGAAGAGACATCATTTAAACGAAAAATTCCATAAAAGCGGAAATCGTCGTCCCTGATTAGCCTGTGCGGACTGCAATTTACGCACAAGCATTATGCCCATTTTCTTAGAACACGACCAATATGAGACAGTATCGTATATATACAATAATTCAATATGACACGCGCCAATAAACATTTCGAAAAATTAGCCCACAAAAATATAGTACGCACTCGAATTACAAAATGTGTTGTGAGGTCATGTTTGAACCGAAATCATCCAGTTTCTCAGTATCGTTGTTTATTTTTAAATGAACAACGCTGAATTGAAAAGTATTTATTGAAGCATGAACGCAGCCTACCTGCATTCAGTAAACCACCAAAATGGCAACCTTAAAGTAAATTTAAAATATCAGTTCACATTTGGGGTTTCCCCAAGCGAATGCGCAAACACGAAGATATATAATCGGGCTCGTGTTATGCGCTTATCACCTTGGCGACCGGGTTCAATCCACGTTCTCTGAAGCAGAGGAATTTGATTGGAGGTCACCATGATGGACAGGTGCATGGTGTTTCCTCAGGGTACTCCGGCTTCCCCCAACAACATAAGACCACATCAACATTGAAAAACTTTCAAAAACAACTAAATAACAGGAAATTGCAGCTATAATTGAAAATTTGTCCCAACTTTTGTGAGCCACCATATTTAAGTTTATAAAGTAGGAGTGCTGGGACACACTCCCGGTCCGAACATAATGCAGCCTTAGGCGCGGAAGGACCTCATACACTTTGAAATACACACACACGCGCATAAACTATAACAATCAATTGCGATGAAAATATTTGTAGAACTTGAGTATATATGTGGATTTAATATGCTAGTTTGTTCCTATTCAGTACTATATGAAAACATTCCAACGAAAGTAAATACAAGTAATTAAAATACAAATTGAAGAATTGCTCAAGCGAATTTAAAGCACCAGACTGTATTTGTTTGAACCGCGCTGTAAGTGTAAGGCTATTCAGGAATAACGAACATTCATTTCTATATAAAGAAGATTGAAAAGCAATTTATCAGCATGACAGTTGGATAAAACGTCCCTCCAATCTGATATAATTGACTGCAAATAAAATTTACAAACGCGTCTTTAAAAATGGTTTTAATACTCTGAAAGGAATGAATATCAATCATTTGAAAGGAATGGAGATATGTATTTAAAAACTTATTATGTGTAAAGGCAACATTACAAATTCATTGCAGTAGCTTCGATTACTTTTTGCATATAATTATATAAATTCATTGAAATAAAATGTCAAGTTAATGATCGAATATATCATCGCGTCTGAATATATGGTAACAACTTTACATGGTTGCAGCGACACGGTCTTAAACACGATTATGCGGGCTTTGCAAGAACGCAGATTATACGATTGCACGGAATAGAACGGCGAGACTTTGAATAGTTTAACATTGTTATGCAAACACATCAGTAACAATTTTTATTCCAGGGTTGAACAGGTGGGAAAAGTTTCAGTAAAACGGTGTGAAGCAATTGCTGATGAAAGAAATGCTCATTGGCAAGATCAATCAAATTGTTTACACCGACTGACTGATACTTTGTGTCCCTGATTCAGTAAGTGATAATTCGACAGTGTGGGTAATGGTGATCACATAAAAGCCCGATGTTTTACACGTGTTCCATTATGAACCATGTGTAAACATTATATTTCGAGTTTAGGATGATTGATTAATAAATAGTATTATTTTAAATACCATTAGTGAATTTGTTTTACAAACGTAATATATATACATGTATAAGGCGTTTATCGCAAACGCAATACTTAAACATGCTCTAATCAGTTAATCAAACTCCCCTCACAATATACGGAGGAAACAACCCAGCAGCCCAATACCCGTTATAAGAAATGCAAACAAACCCATAGAGCTGGTTGAATGGCGTCAAAAACTGAGTAAATATTTACATTTAAGTATATAGGAATATCAATTTTCGGTTTTGTTTTTCTTTGACGTTTGATTTTGTACTTACAGAGTTTACGCCAGATGTCAAATGAATGGCAGTTTCGTCCATGTATTGCCATATTGCGTGTGTTTGTCCGCAGACGATGTTGATTTAACCCATTTATGCCTAGCGTCTAGAAAAAAGGCCTTGGCAAACAGCGTAGACCCAGATGAGACGCCGCATGATGCGGCGTCTCATCAGGGTCTGCGCTGTTTGCTTAAAGGAATTTCTGTAAGAAATATTCTAAATATAGAAATAAATTTACTAGACATCCCTAATTTTGGAAATAAATAGATACAATTTAGAAGGATGGGAGAGTCCACTAGGCATAAATGGGTTAACCCTTAATTCATATACTGCTACGTTTCAGAGCACACTTTGCACTTAAAGTGTCAAGTTTTTTATAAGCCGATGATAAGTGGTTGAACTGGGCGGTAAAGGAAACTGCGGCTTCAGTCATTTAAAATAAGGACAGCCGTCAGTCCAGATCTGTTGGAAAGGTGAGTGGACATATTTAATAAATGAGCCTCGTTCTGGGAAAACGGGTTTTAAATGCATGTGCGTGAAGTGTCGTCATAGATAAGCCTGTGCGGTCCGCACAGACTAATCAGGGACGACACATTCCGCTTGTATGGTACTTTTCGTGTATAGGAAGTCTCTTCTAAGCGAAAATCCACTTTAGGCTGAAAGCGTCGTCTCGATTAACGAGCTGCTCGGAGCAACGTTGTTCTGCGTCTATCGCTACGTATAGGTATGTTGTAGAATACCGTCCCATTTGCGTATGAGTAGCGCTCTGGGAAAACGGGGCTTAATGCATATGCGCAAAAAGTCGTCCCATATGAGCCTGTGTAATCCGCTAATCAGGGAAGACCCTTTCTGACTAATCTAGATATTCGCTAAGAAGGATTTTCCTTTGAACGAAAAATACCATAAAAGCGGAAAGTGTCATCCCTAGTTAGCCTGTGGGTACTACACAGGCTAATCTAGGACGATACCTCGCGCACATGCATTGAGCCGAGCTTTCCCAGAGCGAGGCTCATTTGTATTTTGAACATGTTAAAAATCCAGTTGTGTGGTTTATAACGCCGAAGTGCACACCTGCAATGTTGGGTCACATTGAGGCGCTTTAATGACAATTCACAACGCAGTGATATCTAGCGCGGTATGAATGTATTGTCATGTAAATGTCTGAGCACAAATAAATCTGCTAATAAAAAATCAAACATTAGTTTAAAAATTGGTAGCTTTATTAGACGTGAGTGGCTTGTTTACCAAATCAATATTGTATATTTGGAAAACACTTTTATATTAATTTAATTTCAATTCACACGGGCGTGTTTTTGTTGATTGAGCTCTTGAATTCATCGTAAGGTCCGTTGATTGAAACATGGTAAATAATTGCTATTGAAAATGTTATCTTTATAAAGAAATAAAATGTGTTTAATAGATTGTTAAATATTATAGACTTTACCAGCGCGATGTCTGGCATACTTTAAGGGAATGTGCGCAAAAGGTCCAGAATATATATGTATAGCCCCATCTGTAAAAAAGGAACTCTTCTTATGATTTTATAATGATGTTTCTTTGCAGCGTGGCAGGGCAGACGTCAAACAATTCCGGATCAACAGAACACGTGTATTTGTATAACATTTGCATACGAACGTAAGACAAGTGGATGCAAAACAAATTAAGATATTTTGTATTGAAGCTTAATTGGAACACGTTCATAATCACGATTTCACTGCATGCTGACGACAGGTACACGTGCCTATTAGGAAATACACCAAGTTTAATAAGTTCATATCGTGTAAAACATAACGCAATTCTATAATTAACATATTTTTTCAATAATTAATTAGTGGTCGCATGCGAAATCCCGATCAGTCCCACAAAATACACAATAAGAACATTTTAATCGAGAAACCTGGCACGGCCAATATACTTGGCAGTTTCTGTGCAACCCTGAGACTGCGGTTAATTATGTCGGTACGTCTGATGTCACGAACATGCATCGATTTGACGCACGGTCCGTTTGAAGTTTAAAACTAGCTGCGATTAAAAATGTCGTGTTGTGAGAAAACTGGGCATAATGCTTGTGCGTAAATTGTCATCCCAGATTAGCCTGTGCAGTCCGCACAGGCTAATCAGGGACACAATTTACGCTTAAATGGCATTTTTCGTTTAAATGATGTCTCTTATAGTAAAAATCTAATTGAGGCGGAAATTGTCGTCCCTGATTAGCCTGTGCAGACTGCACAGGCTAATCAGGGATGACAATTTACGCACATGCATTATGCCCAGTTTTCTCAGAACACGACACAAACCTGCGTTCATGCTGAATGGATTTACATGACAGGCTGGAACTTCAAACATAACATTCCAATGCTAGGTTGTGCAGCGACGGTATGCATCACGTGTGCACAGAGAAAAGTGTCATGATGTATAAATGCGTTGATCGATCATTCATCGATGAGCGTCTATTCATTTGAATGAGGACGTGAACAGCTAAATATGGTAATTGGCGTAGACATTCTGATGATGATGTACACGTGTCTCGGCATGCATGTTATCTGACAGAATCGAATGAGAATCGAGAAATCTTATATGAGACTTGCTCTGGGAAAACGGGACTTAGTATGTGTGCGTAAAATGTCGTCTGAGTGCAAAAATTGAATGAGTGAAAAAAATGACGAAACGGTATAAGAACTGCGCGACGACGAACTTTTTGTTTGAAATCAGATCAGAATGCCCTATCAGCGCACGTGAGGATCGATCCGCCATTTTATGTCTTCTGTACCGAAGAAATCTTAATGAACCTGTCATAACGTAATGACAACCGAACATAAAGTGTACTCAACTCTCCATATACAATTTAATAATTGTGAATGCAGAAAATGAATGAGGAAACCAACATAATGTCAACTTAACAAAACATGATGTTAACTATACCCAACATAATGTCAACTAAACCCAACATAATGCCAACTTAACATCAACATAATGCCAACTTTACTCAACATAATGTCAGCTTAACCCAACATAATGTCAAATTAACCCAACAGTATGTCCTTTTAACCCAACATAACCCAACACAATGTTAACTTTATCCACAATTATGCCAACTAAACCGAAGATAATGGAAACTTCACCCAACATAATGGAAACTTCACCCAACATACTGTCAACTTAACCCAACATACTGTCAACTTTACCCAACATAATGCCATCTAAACAAACATATCAGTTTTGGCGTCCCATATACTACTATTGAGCAGAAAAGTCGTCGCTTGTATTTTCATAAACGATTTAAGTCTCTTTATTTAACATTTCAAAGTATTTAACAGAATTGAACAATTTATTGAACCAAACGTAGAACTGTTAACATAATCTTCATAGTCAACGCATAAATGTATTACTACGCCAGTGTAGGATTTCCTACAGTCTTTATTTCGATCATAATGTTGTAATAGAACGATAATAGTCATTGTCAATTGTCTACAAAAGGCTATATTATCTGTTTAATATCAACCATGTACACACTATCGGCTAAAGGATTTAAACACGGTGAGAAATACAAGCCGCTACTTTCAAGGTTCGAAATAAAAGACATATCTTATATCTCAAACGAGCTTGTTGAAAACCCGTTTGAGTGGTGATTTTGCAGGGTTATCATGGATGTATTAAGCAAGTTAAAGTCAGCTAAGTTCCGGCCTAGTTTTCAGGGAGAATACGTATTATTTATAATCTATATTGTACACGATAGACCCAAGAATACGACTCTTCTTGATTTTATATTCACATATAATATTAAACAAATTAAAAAACACACACAAGGGCCAATGTCATAAAAACCATACCGCTATAATATAAACAGGTTCCATAACAACAAAACAAAACACCACAGCACCAACATGTATCATAAACATGGGCCGTAACTTTGAGACAACTTTTACACATAGGTCATACCTGTATGAAATAAAACGTTGGCATCACATAACGTCAATCTACTAAAACCTGTAGCATGCACATTAACACAATACCATATTTTTTATAATCAGGTGACATTGCAAGAACCCCATTTTAAGTAGGAACATTTGCCATAACAACAAGACCATTGGGATAATGACCAAACAATACCAACGCTATATGGGCACGGGCACAACACCAAAACCAGCGACATGGCGGTCAGAATTACAATTAATGAGCATAACACCCACACAGATATGAAAGATCGAGATTTTGAACTTTTTTTAAACATTAATAAGTGTGTCCTGGTGTTGACAAACGTTATGCTGTAACATCTTTAAAATAAGAAGCACCGCTTCTAATCAGAAAGTGTCCGTCCGTGAACAGTTTAGTAATCTGAACACCGACAAAATCGCATTTGCCTTCATATGAATGGAGGTTTTGTGGGTATTTACTTAGGGAAATGAGTCTCAATTCGCTTATAAAAGATAAAATTATGGTCCGTTTAGAAAATGAGATAGAGAAGTCCGATTATTAAAATGACAAACGCATTCAGAGTAAGTCTTTTATCAACATTGATAATAGTTCAATAGATCCGAATGGCAAATAGTGGAATAATGAAATAAATCGTACCTTTTTGTATTTTGAATCCAAAAACTTAATGAACACTGCTTAATTCTTCCAGTTTAAATATTAATGGCTCCAATAAGCCAGCGAGGACGATCGGTTAAAAACTATCCAACTACCCGTTAAATCGGCTCGTTAACACTGCGGTAACTAGGGACGCTTCGACGATCTCAGCTCGTAGGTTTATAGAGGCGATTAATAAACCAACCTTAACGATACTATTGCAAGCGGAGATTAATGCTTTAATCTTACGTGCAAATCCACGATTACTTAATAAAAGAAAATTGAAATGTGTATTGAAATATTAAAAGATAAATTGGTTTTTAACCAAGACCGGATATAATTTATGAAACCCACTTGTCGTCGACAGTTGATGTTGTGGTCCTACACGGATAACAGGCAGACACAATTAAGAAAGTATTTTCAGAATTACAGAAAAATCATACCTTAACTTATTTAGAGACTTATCTTCCAAGTCAAGGGGACGCACGTCACGAACGTGATAAAGAAACGTAATACTGCGAACATTTCGGTCCAGTTGATTATCGGAGCCATCTCAGACCCAGACATTGAACACGCAGTGTCCCAATCAGGTATCAATCAGATGAGAACGGATAAGATTACAGTCATTATACTCAAATAGCATTCAGTTAGTTTAAAGACGAATGTCCGGCAAGTAGGAGCTTATAATTGTTAATAAAATACATATGTGGATTCAAACGGGCACATCATATTGACACGCCTTTCTCGCAGAAAACAAAAACGTCGACATAGGGACCATCATCATCAGCAGCATTATCTTTGTAATTATCAACATAGTCATCATTATTGTCGTCATATTATTATCATCAGACGTGTCAAAGAAAAAATGATCATTTGTGAAATATACGAGTATTTTTGTAATGTGTCAACCGTACGGTGGAAGGTAAGAAAGTCTACATCTTTAAATATTTAATAAACCAACAAATAGGTTTCAGTAAAGATATATTTTAATAGATACCCCCCCCCCCGAAAAAAAAATTAAATAAAAATAAAAATAATAATAATAAAATTAATAAAATAATTGATATGCATGTTTCAATTCCGAACAGTTAATTTTTACGTACGCTAATCTGTTCATCAAGAAAACTATAATATACTGGTATACTGACAAGTTAATGCTAGTGTGTTTTTATAAATCGTATTTATACTACTCTTATATATGCAACAAGCTTCGACGAAGGACTGCCACACATTGATGTAAACTAAAAAGCTGTAATTCTGATAGTTACCAGCTGTTTCTGTATCCAGTCCATTGTAAATATTCCTCAAACGTGTTGTCCGGACGTTGTCTCGCGTTCTGTACTGAAATATATAAGAACGACAGCATGCTCCACAACTTGATACAAATGTCATGAATATGGCGTACACTAACTTGAGCACAGCGACCCAGTAACTGACAAATGATGATCACCAGCCCTATTGCCCATTGTCATGCATTGACAGAGCTTTCATCCTTATAATATGTGTCGCGTTCTGAAAAACTAGGCATAATGCATGTGCATTAAGGGTCGTCCCAGATTAGCATGTGCAGTCAGCATTAATGACATTTTTCGTTTAAAGGAAATCTCTTCGTAGCGAAAATCCAGTTAAGGCCGAAAGTGTCGTCCCTGATAAGCCTGTGCTGACTGAACATGCTAATCTGGAACGACACTTTAAGCACGTGCATTATGTCCAGTTTTCTCAGAACGCGACTCATATTTAACTTGTACTGTATCACGAGACTAAAGATGGACATACAAACCCATACTCTTCAAATTGGCCTTTCGCAGCAGTATTGCGGCTTCTGAGTTGTTGGACGATGATCTGAATGTTACACTATAAGATGTATCGAACGCTTTTTAATAAAGATGAAAAGTAGTTGATACTCATTTTGGTTTCATTTCATCGTTCATCAGAAAGTTACGGTTCTGGTGCTCTGGTGTGTATATAACAATTGAGTAGTTAAATGGTAATTACAGGAACATGTATTCTCTTTTATTGCTATTTAATTTGATTAGTGATTCTTTGAGGTTAATCATTATTTACACTTAAAAGTTTTATGAATTATTCTGAGACAAGTGTGAGGTTTGGAGCTCTCTAAAACCGGTTTAAACCCCGATTTTTTTGCATTCACCGTTCCAATGGCGGTGACGCCAATTTTGTTTGTGTTTGTATGTTTGATATTTACGTGGGTGTTGAGAATAAAACATTTGTTTTGTGCCACATTGTAAAATCAAGATTCTCTTCTGCAGTGCAGCTTAACGTTCACTTTATGTATACTTAACAGGGCACAATAGAACACTATTATATATATATAAAGGAATATTTTAAATATCATATATATGATATTTAAAATATTATTTTTTTTTCTTAAAATGCTGCATATTTTAAAATTTCATCAAGCAACATTGCCAAGTTACCGGAACCATTCTCGTTGTCGTTAACAAATCGCTCTACCGCCACGTGTTTTAGATTCCTAGAGCACGTGCATGGTTTTTGAACTTCGAGCGGGAAATTTGCACCCAGGACTCAAACATGAATATAGGTCCATAACTTTTAATAACTTTATATCAAGGTCAATGTTACTTTTTCGGGTTAATTTACTAATGTAGTGGTGGGTGGGTGGGGGGGGAATAATATTGTTCTGGGAAACTATAGTCTATATAATGTATTATTTCTCATCAATGCGTTGCTTTTAAGTTGATTAATCCTGATGGGTTGTGTACATATTTTTAAGTAAATATTTCAAACTTGAAAATTTCGAAGGTGTAAGTAAAATAATAAAGATGTCCTTAAAGTTCATATGTAAATTGAGTCTGATACAACGAATACTCAAATGTTATGACCTAAGGGAGGCAATTTATTGTTCATTAAATAAGTTTTATGGTCAAAGGGAGCTTACCAAGTTTTTATTGTTTCGTTCAATAATCGCATTATTTACGCGACCAGGATTTATTATCCGGGTAACTAGTTAAAGATGGCGGTGATCAGATGAATTTTATCCACAACAAAACATCTTATATTTACCCGACGAAATGTCATCAAAGCAAGGAAATAAAGGTTCTAAAAAGGGCGAAGTTGATTTAAATTGGGTATTACATTACTTAAGAGATGGCGTTTACCCACCAGGACTGAATTTCATCGAGAAACGAATGGTTCGAAAAAGGGCGGAAAGATTTTGTTATTTGAAGGGTGATCTTTATTACGTAGGCACGCCGACCGATCAGTCTTTAGGGAAAAAGACCAGATTTGTTCTTCTAACAGATGCGGATAAATGGAACGCTGTCGAACAATGCCACGTCGATAGCGAAGGTAAAAAGTTTCTCTATTTGTTTGGAAAGTTTACCTGCTGGGCAACAACTTGACCTTACACCGAACGAACGGTGACCTAGTTAAATTTGCCCATGTTAATTATTGTTGAAGGGTACACCATGTCGATTCTTTTAGCTGAATTATTCTATATGAAAGTGTATATCTGAGTTACAGTCAATATACAAACAATACCATGACAACCCAATACTTTTAAAAACACATTGACACAAGCCTGTAAACTAAAGAATTTATAAATTATGAAGGAATTTACATTCTCAATTGATTAAATTATAAATATTTTTATTAAAATGAAAATAATATTGTTAAACACAGTTTTTATTTGAATGATCTCATTCTCTAAGACTCTTGTTCTTTAAGGTACACATCTTGGTCTGGAGCGAACAGCCGATGGAATAACAGCAAAATATTACTGGAACGGCATCTACGGTTTCATAAAGGACTTTATACGGCAATGTGCCCACTGCGTCAGTCGTCATCCCAACATGCTCGCCCCGACCGGTCGGGCCAGCATGGAGACTGTGACAGGGGAGGTAAACAGCGACGGCCTTGTGGAAGAAAATATCTACGTGATCGAATACCAAGACAAAGATGCTACCCCATCCAAGGCCCCTGTTCAACATATGTCACTGGTATTAACTTTAACTGGTATCAGTTTTAATGCTGTTACTGTTGTTACTAGCTTAATTTTAATTGCAATTCTAAATTGTAATATCCAGTACCTGTCCTCAAGCACTGTTATGAGCACAGAAGGGTTCTTTTATCTCGAGCCTTAAATCTAATTTTTGACAGGAGATTTTCTACTTTAACTCCATGTAAAACTTTAAACAAATTATTTTTTCGTCTCTCCTGAATTGAACATTTAAAACAGAAATTAAAAGGATCAATATTATATTTTTCAGATTGATCTACGATTGTTGGGCCCCTATGAGTTCAATGACTTTGTTCACCACGTGCTCATCGGGGTTGGTGGGGATTCAGACTGGGTGGATGCCTATGTACTGGATACCACAATCACAGTCACCTCTGCCAGTATCAGCAATAGTCTGCTCCAGATGATATGCAGGTAAAACAAATGAACCAACAGACATTTATTTATCTTACTCATAGAAACCTTTAAAAAAAAAAACACTTTAAAAGCAATTTTTCTTTCAACTCACACGTTATATGTGTTTTAATTACAACGTGGTTTTTCTTGGGTGATTTCTTGTTTTAAAGGTCTTAAAAATGGTCTAAATGGTCTTTGAAACTAATAGCCTGACTACCAGTACTTGTATTTACCAACAAGTGTTTTATCCCACCACCCCCCTTCGAAGGAGGCACATAGTTGTTGCAGTGTATGTCTGTGCGAAATTTCCTGTCTCAACCATAACTTTGACATACATTTATAGATAATCAAATAACTTGGCAAAAATGTTTATCATAATAAGACAATTTGTCGTTTGTTACACCATCTCCTTACTTTAAAGATAAATTTGGTCACAAAACAGCTTGTTTAGCCCTTTGAGCGCTGGAACCGGATTTTGAAGGCCTTTGCAAACAGTTTAGATCCAGATGAGACGCCACAGAACGTGGCGTCTCATCAGGATCCAAACTGTTTGCTATTCTGATAGTATTTTTTGGTAAAAAATCGAAGAAAATGCTAATTTTAGAAATTCAGCAGACAACATTTTAGCAGACGACAAATTTCCCAGCATGCAAAGGGTTAGACTTTAATTTTGTCATTTATCATGCTATTAAAAAATTACTTGCCAACAATGACCACCATGAGGAGACGGCATTTCTTGTGTAAAACCTGTCTCCCTATAAGGAGACTGAATAATGGTCACATGTATCATCTGTCTCATTACCTCAAGGTCAAGGTCGAATTCAAGGTCAAAAGTTAAATTTGTCTTTAAACAACTAGTTTTTGACATAAGCAACGTTTTGAGAGATAAGTAGAATGTGGGAGGCATCCATGCCTTATGGAAACATTACTTGTTCCTTGTAGGTACGGTCACGTGTCATTTGTTACCATGAGTGAGAAGAACAAGACCCTGTTGCAAGCCCTGATGTCAGCCATAAAGCAGTTGAAAGAGGATTCCAATATTACCATCAAACTGCAGCAGAATGCCCCAGAAGGGACCAGTTCGCTGATGGAGGAGGCCAAGGGCGTGATTGAAGCCTTCATACAGTCTCAACCTGACACCTGGCCAGAGAAGATAGACCTGTGCCTCTTGCCTCTAAGACTGGAACGTCAGCTTACCAGGTGTGTTACCAGGTGTATATCTTCAATTGCACTCTTGGGTTTCCAATTGATAAATCTTTCTTCATATAGATGAGCCTTCAATTATTAATATATATGGGACATACGTTGGGAAAACGGGTATTAATGCATGTGCGTAAAGGGTCACAGGTTAATCAGGGACGACACTTTCTGCTTATTTTTTGTTTAAAGGTAATCACTTCTTAGCAATAATCCAGGTTAAGGGGAAAGTTTCGTCACTGATAATCTGGGACGACACTTTATTCACATGCATTATGTCGCGTTTTTTCAGTGTGCATCGTTTATAAAGAGATTTTTTTTTGTAACCTTAATTCATGTTTTCCTAAGGATGGCACTTTAACAACTAAGGTGGTAAGGTTTTGTACTCAGGCTTGATTTCAATGTTAAGCAGGTGTCTAATTCAGTTATCAATTCTTACACAAGGATTGCAACATATTTCATTTCTTGCACGTAAAATGCACCTTCATTTCTTTTATGTTGTAACAATAAATTGTATAATGTTTAGGGTGTATTGCTTAAATAAGCAAGTAACCACCATGACAAAATCTTATTGGCCGTTATATCCCAACCATCAACATGTACGCAAATTCTCTGCTGTGTTTTCAGCCCTTCTGCATCCCCTGAGAAGAAGAGTCTGTCCATGGACTCTGACGAAGGCAAGGCAGCTGAGGCCCTGATGTCTGTACGGAGGGCCGTCATATCGTCAGGGGAACCAACAACACCTGCATTCACAGCTGTCATCTCCGTACCTACCACTGGGAAAGGTGCGTCCATTCATACAAGTGGTGAATGAATCAACATTGTGGATATTTATGGATTATTTATACCAGTAACTATGTGACTTAAGTTTAAAATCTGTTATGCAAAGACTTGTTATTAAGACAGTGGCTACACACATGGTTGATATAATACTGCATTTGGTTGATTATTTCAATGTATATCTTTAATTAAGGTAACAGTATTGTGATAATTACTCTCGTGATTTCTGATATTCTGATAACTTAAATAGTACTAGTATACTTAAACTGATATTCAGTTCTAACCCTTGGGCTGTTATATTGTTTTTAAGTTGAATAGAGAAATCAGTAAAAAATATGCAGATGAAAGGATGTCACTATTTGAATCTAGGAATCATCACCAGAAGCAGAACAGGTGTGACCAAGCCCAAGACGCTGGACCATGAGAGCTATGAGACCCCTGCAGGAAAACGTCGCCACAGCGCGGGAGGGGATGCTGGAGCGAAGAAGAGAGTCAGGGTAGAGCTGGTGAACGCCCCTGGGTCTGCCAAGGTGGTCACCCCTGTCACGGCGAGGGATGTGCCGTCAACTCTGGATTCGTCGGATGTTCTTGATGTTCTTAGTGAAATTGAGTCGACTGATAGCGAGGCAGAAATGTCACAGACAGAGGCACCTGCTAAGAAAGTGGTACATGTTCTTGTTACTTTTGGAGTACATACGTGTGCATTTTGAAAGAGAAAGCAACAAAAAAAATTCCCTGCCGTAAACACACACAGCACAATAGTAGTTGATAAGCTTTTGTGATAATATTACAATTAACTGGGCAGTTCAATAGTTGGATATTGTATGTGATTTTTAGATTAGTTTATGGTGTTGTTTATCTTCGTTAATACAAAATGTGAGTCAATGTTAGCCTCACGCTCAGAAAATAATTCTTAATGCATGTGCTTAAAAAGTCCCAGATTATTCTGTGAAGTCTCTTTTTTAACAAAAATGCAGTTTAGTCGTAAAGTGTTGTCCCTGATTAGCCTGTAAGGACTGCACAGGCTTAATCAGCCTTGGACAACACTTTAAACACATACAATGATTCTGGTTTTCCCACAGCGCATCTCATATGTAAAATGACCTGTAGGCTGTTCCAATCACATGTAGAGTTTTTCCAGGTGGACCTTGACACATACTACGAGGCCATCAAGCTATACGTGGATTGTGGTACGTACCCTGTGAACGCTTCTAAGAACTTCAAACGTCTCATACGGGACCAGGCCAAAAACTACACGATCAAGAAGGGTGACCTCTACCATGAGGTCGGGATCAAAGGTCAGGTGAAAAAGATTGTGATGAAGAGAGAAGAGAGGATGAGACTGCTTATGGAGGCACATCTAAAAATGGGTACGCACATATGATTGCTTGTATTTTCAAGCTTGGATTGGCCGCATTATTGTATCTGATATAAATGTTTCTCTGAAATATTTGAAGCAAAGGTTTGACATCATATGAAAAAAGTGTCTTAATGTTGCCAAAACTTGCTAATAATATCATTATAATTACTGTCTTAACCCTAGTTATTTCAATTAATTACATAATATTTTATTTTTCCTGTGTTTTAATATTGCAGCCTGTATTGTTTTATTGCTTAAGTTTCTTACAGCATTTTTATTTGTATTTATATCACACATTTTTAGATTATTAATCCCTTAATTAATGCTGCATAAAAGTATAAATCACTCTAATTTTATTTATAAATTGTATGTATATTTATATGTTTTGTACAACGCCATTGAGTATAATTATATAAATAGGCGTTTCATCAAATAAGCAAGTTTCAAGTTTCATCATATCTGATATTGTTTACTTTCATTCCTTTGCAAGGGTGACCTTTGGACTGTAAGCAAACAGGCCAATTTTGTCTGGATTTATTTTGGAACATAGTTTCACCTTCTGTCCTTGTCATGATGCATTTTATGTGAATAATGGAAGTTGTAATATAAAAACACAAAAAAAGATCTGAATTGGAGGACGCGTTTGTCAATCTTTATATTGTTATACGTTTTTGCAACCCTTCTTAACAATTAACAATCTTGACAAAATTTAACATTAATGAGCATGTTTAAGTTTTATAAAATGTATTGTTCCTACAGTTTAGAACTGTAATGCTGAGTTTTAGTACAATATTAATGCACTTTATGCTATTTATTGGTGACAATTTCCTTTAAATTAAATCTGAATTGGAATGATGTGATTGACCAAAAAATGGCGACAACTAAAACAAATAATTGGCTGCATTGAGTGGCAACACCTATTTTTGAGCTAACGGGAACCCTGCATTGCATCTCAACCATGCAGATTTATGTATCAGCTTTCCTCTGCAGGTAAACAGAACATGTTGACGTACCTGGATCATGTGCATTGGAAGGGCAAGCAGCTGGACGCTGAGGCATTTGTTCTCGCCTCTCCCTACTCTGACAAGACACACCTGAAAGTATTCAAGGAGACCAGTCTTCGCATTGGGCCGGATACACAGGTAGTACTTTCAGAGTTTTTTCCTTCTTTATAAAGTACCTGTAAATGGGAAAATCAAGAAAAGTTACACCATTTCCAGTTGCAGTTCGAACAATTCCTAAAAGGTCAGAAGTTTTTGTCAATATAATTCCAAAAGCTCATTATCAGCAAGTGAACAAATAATATGGATGTGTTGTGTTACCACCAGCACCTTGCGCAATAAAATCAGTTTATATAAAACATTGCTTTCGATCAATCAGACCATTTTCGTTTTAATTTTGCATCAATTTTACAGACAAAGTTTTTTTTTAAATCAAAAGGAATGTGTTTCTGCAAGTAAAATTAGATACAGATGTAAGTACTACACACCAAAAAAATAAATGAGGACATCAGCCTCAGGGATGCATGCCCTGGTCAAAGTATTTCTTTAAGAAAACTAAAACTGTGCAGACTTCACAGGGTTATCAGGGACATCACTTTCCACCAAAATTGGATTTTCGCTAAAAAAGACATCCTTGAAACGAAAAATACAATGAAAGCAAAAAGTGTAATCCATGATTAGCCTGTGCGGAGTGCACATGCTAATCTGGGATGACACTACACACATGCATTAACCCTTTGAGTGCTGGAACCGGATTTTGAAGGTTTTTGCAAACAGTTTGGATCCAGATGAGACACAGAACGTGGCGTCTCATCAGGATCCAAACTGTTTGCTATTCTGATAGTATTCTTTGAAAAAAATCGAAAAAAATGCGTATTTTAGAAATTTAGCAGACAACATTTTAGCAGACGACAAATTACCCAGCATGCAAAGGGTTAAGCCTGGTTGTTCCGAGGCTCAAATGTATTTCAAGTGTAATGCAGAGAAAGCCAAGTGAAATGTTCATGTTCATAGAAGCAGCTGGAGCTGGACCGTGAGGACACCTACACGGAGATCAGCAACTACCTCATCTACGAGGTGTTCTCAGACGACCACTCCTCCCAGCGCCTCGAGCCAATCAAACGGCAGCTGAAGAACTTCCACATCGAGGGAGGGTACTTGGTACATGCCACTGGTAGCCGACGACAGAGAGTCCTCCAGACGGCCACAGAAAGGAAACTGGCCATCAGTGAGGCCCTTCTAAAGAAAGGTACAGGGCTGTGATTGGAGAGTGGTTTCTCTTATGGGGTAAGTAAAAAGGGACTTCAATTTAATTTAAACGTATTTATTTTAGCTCAATTGCATCTAAAGCCCAAGGATTTCAATAGATTTTAACAAAATCAGGAGTCAATGACCCCTGGACTGAAATTTTGAGAATCAAATTGAAAAATGCTGGGGTCAATTTTGAAGCGCAAAAATAAGTGTACAAGAATTGTGTTTTTGTCTGTGTTATTCATTTTTTAGATGACATAATTTGCGTACAAAAATTATTCATATAAAGGAACACAAGTACTATCATAATCGTTTTATGAATAATACTAATGCTAACCCCTAAATACTGGCATCAACTAATTTGTAATTCATGTTACTAGCACCATTAACACTTTTGTTCACTATAATTTTCTTGCAGTTATACACAAGTCTTACTTACTAGGTTAATATATTAGTCAACAAAAATGTTGTTGTTGTTGTAGAATCACTCGTAAATTGACGTATTTTTTCTATAGTTGCCATGGGACTTTCTCATTAAGGGCATTAATTCCAATGTTAGTTTTTCATTCTAATAACAACCTGTACTGAGTTGCAAGTCTATATTTAGTTACGGCACTCTTTCAACACGCACGCTTTCCATGCCCGAAAGACGACAGCAACAATTTCGCGCTCTTATTAAAACACGGGTTTTACAAGGCATACATATATAGTGATTGGTGTACGCCGTTGATGAATACAAAGGAACTTGTACCAGCAAATACTATCACATGGCTGTAGAAAAACGATGTGCTTCAGTTCTATAAATGGACATGATGAAATATTCATGTACTAAAATTAAAGTGTTGCCGCATAAAATTGTTAACGGGTATAGTTTTCACAACTTACTCGCCACAAGTAATTCAATAATTGCTCACCATTTGCATTTAACTTTTCGTATGTAGTAATTGTTTTCAGTAAAAAGGTGTGATGATTATTCTCTGCACCGTCTTTAAAGTACTTTTTAATTACCGAATTACACTTTTCACAAACAATAAATCCGATCCGATTTGACACAGTTCACGGTTACGATTTAGGCAATGAACTTTCCAAGTCAATGACTTCACATGAGGTACATTTACAGTTCTCAACAGTTACCCGCTAATCAGCGCCACTTCAAAGGGATGCTTTGAACTTTCATGGCCACTTGTTGTATTGTGTAAATTTTATTTTGCAAAAAGTGTAACTTACCGTCTTCGTTGTCAATTAATTTAATACGCATTAATTGGTCTCTCCGATATAAACTTTTTTTTTACAAAGCAATTAGACATAGGTGTTTTTCGCAGTTTGGTTTTATTTTGGATTAAGAACCATAATTCAAAGGTACTGTTTTAACGGCATATGCATGTGCTGCTAATTTCCCAATTAGTGCGCATGCACTCTGTAGACGGTGACATGTTTATTGGAAGAGATTAGATAAGATAAATGACGCTTGGGGTATCCCCTCGATGTATTGACCGAGTTTTCAATACTGGGACATGAGAAGTATAATGGGATTTATTACCATGGAACTCGAGATGTTACATGACTGACGCGCGTGTCAATTTTTCGGTGCGTCAAAATGGCAGAAAAAAATGGTTGGGTAAAAAACGAGTCATTTTTAAAATGCTTGCGTCAAAACGCAGGATTCTGCGTCTATTGAAATCCCTGTTGAAATGCTCTTGAGTCTGTTTCCTGCGAAGAACCACTCCTGTTGTCTTTGGGGGAGATTGAAAGAAAACTCCCACAGTGGGGATCAAACCCATCTGACACCTCCAGATCGCTAGGCTGATACCATTTCAACTATGTCACAGTGACCTTTATAGGCACTTTGTTAACAGTTTTGTTTTTAAAACTATCGTTTCATCTTCATAATGTATGTACATTAATTGGTTATAATGAAAACATAGAAGAAATGAATAATTTAGAGGAATTCAATTAATTCCTGTATTTTTGTGATATTTATAATTATAATTCTCACACATTAGTAGCAGAAACAACCTAGTTCTTCCAGTTCCACACTTTGAAAAACATAAAAATAAACAATAACAATGTTCTGCTTGACACAGGTGCCCATGCGGACTGCTCGGCCACCTTCAACCAACTACAGGAGACGTCGTTCTGGTTTGGCATGAAGCTAGATATGAGGATCTACACGCACTACTGTAACGAGAACAAGCACCTGCTGGATCGATACTTTGCCTTCAGGGAGCACCACATGAAACACGTAAGCTGTGGGGCTTGGATGTGCCTATGCACTTGAACCTAATGCAGTTTTTGTTGTTCAAAAGACTGTGTGCTCTTGACCTTATTCTTAATGATTGTGAAGCTGCTGCAACAACCAGTTTTATTATTGCCTACAAGTAATGGCTTTGTAGGGACCAGTAAATTGCAATGTTTTATTTATATACTTTTGGAAGCTTCTGGTTTGCTCTTTGTTTTATTCTTTAAAGGAAAGCTGTAGGAATAATTTACAGGTATTTGAATTAAATGTGGCGTGTTCTGAGAAAACTGGGCAAAATGCTTGTGCGTAAAGTGTCATCCCAGATTAGCCCGTGCAGTCCGCATAGGCTAATCCGGGACGACACTTTCCGCCTTAACTAGATTTTTGCTAGGAAGAGACATCATTTAAACCAAAAATTCCATAAAAGCGGAAATTGTCGGCCCTGATTAGCCTGTGCGCACTGCACAGGCTAATCTGGGATGACAATTTACGCACAAGCATTTTGCCCAGTTTTGTCAGAACATGCCACAATTAAACTTGACAAAATAACACTTATTATTAGATTGCATGTGGTAGCTTTTTCCACAGTGTTTAAATCAAACACACTTTCTTCAAAAGAGCAAAAACATTTGTTGACATTCTTAAATTCAGACATTTAAACACCATATGGAAGGCATGGAAAGCATACATTTATCAACCATTTGCTTAAGTGAAAAGAGGCATGTCATCTGGGACATATGCACATTAACGAACATTTTTCTTGTAATAAAAAAATCTCAACACTTTTGTATGGTATGTCATTTTTTCTGACCATATGATTCTATGCTTTTGAATGTTATTAAGATCTCTGACCATATGAGCCTTGTTACGGGAAAACTGGGCTTAATGCTTGTGCGTTAAGTGTTGCCCTAGATCAGCCTGTGCAGTAAACACAGGCTCATCAGGGACAACACTTTCCACTTTTATGGAATTTCCCCTTTGAAAAAAGCCTCTTTTAAATGAAAATCCAGTATGGGCGGAAAGTGTCATCCCTAATGAGCCTGTGCGGACTGCACTGGCTTATCTGGGACGACACTTTACGCACATGCATTAAGCCCAGTTTTCCCACAACAGGACTCATAAATATGTATGTTTCCATGCTCAGCCCATCACCAGTGACATGTTGGAGGGTGAGAGGGAGGCAGGGGCCCAGGGAGGGGAGCAGGGTGAGACCACTGTGGAGGAGGTGACAGAGGCAGAGATAGCCAACATCGTCCCGGCACACTACATGTCTACCGAAGGTCAGCTGCCAGGTCTCATGCTTTGGAGGCTACCATCAGGGCGTTTTTTGGGGCAGATTTTAAAGCTGTTATGCAGCTGTATTCCAATGGCATTCACATGTATTCAAAATACATAGCAAAGCTTTCATTTGCAACTGTGTTTCATGAAAAAAGTGATTGCACACCAAGTCGAGAAACATCCAATAGAATAGTCTTTTTGAAAAGCGGAAATGCCCGAGTGGTCTTTCATTTACAATGATGCCTGACAAAAATTGCGGAGTTAATATGAAAATCGTATTTTGTTATGCTCTTTTATCTTTATGAAAGTTTTGATTGAAATATGCAGAATTCTTATTGTTATTTCAATCAATTATTCCATTTTTATGCTCCCGGTAGGGTGGCATATAGCAGTAAAACTGTCAGTCCGTCTGTCTGTCCGAAAACTTTAAACTTGGCCATAACTTTTGCAATATTGAAGATAGCAACTTGATATTTGGCATGCATGTGTATCTCATGGAGCTGCATATTTTGAGTGAAAGGTCAAGGTCAAGATCATCCTTCAAGGTCAAAGGTAAAAACAAACAAAATCCAAGGAAAGTAACAAGCTTTAAAGGGAGATAATTTCTATACCTGCCAAATGATAAATAGAAATTTTATTTTAAAGCGGCGCAGTATGTAAAGCATTGTGTTTCTGACAAACACATCTCTTGTTTATTTCATATTTTGGTTTCTTTCATTTAATTTCATGTTAGTAAATTGTGTCTGGGTCTAGTCAAAATTGTAAAAAAAACAAGCCTAACAGGCTTGTAATTTTAAGATGAAAATTTGAAAGACTGAACCTGTCTATAAACATATATAATTCAGCCACCACTGCAATGGGCAACACAGACATTGAGCCAACCATGGAACAAGAGACCCCAGAATCCTCAGCCGCCACCCTGGATGAGTCAGACATGGTTGTCATGGAAACACACATGCAGGGAGAGCACCCCCTGGAGTCCACGCTCACAGTATGTGACCCCGGGGAGGGCAGCGGCTACCTGGAGACAGGGGAGGCTACTGTGGAGATAAACACGACCGAGGTACCTTTGTGGTCTGGAGTTGGAAGCATTCCCAGGCATCAAAATAACAAGTTTGATCCAGCAAGCCTGAATTCTGATATTTTAATTTGACATTGCAAGAATACAAAACTGAGAATCTCAGCAGGTCTGTTTCAAAATTTACCTAATTCTTAACCTACATAAAATTGTAATCGTTGACAATTTGTTATTGATATTTGACAATGTTATCTCAACTATCAAAACAGAGCTTTTCATTCCCTCTGCATCCATGTTTGGTTTAAATTATTTCGTAAAAAATATTTAATTAATTTCAATTAACATAGGATAATCACTTGAAACATTTAAATATACAGTCAAATTACCATTACCGGATCAGTAGCGTAATAAAGTTGTTCTGGTGAAAAGAAATAAATGTTTTGAGATTTCTTTTACACCAGTTTGATAAAATATTACCTTCGCTTACTGTTTCAGCGCATAGTCTTATTTTTAAACACAGGCAAAATGTATTTGTGATACCTTTTTTTCGCCTCATAATTCATGCATTAACGGATCAGTTGTAGCCATAACGGATCACGTGATCAAAACCACTCAGGAGGGCATCTTACACGCTATTTGAACTGTCGAAACATGAACATTAATGTTTACAATGACCAAGTTACATTGCAAGTAATAAATTATATTCATTTTTTATGCCCCCAAAGGTGGGCATATAGTGATCGCACTGTCTGTCTGTCTGAAATTTCGTCACACTTTGCGTTAAGGTTTTGCGTTTAGGTTTCATTTTTATTTTATTTTAAAGCGGCGCAGTAGGGGGCATTGTGTTTCTGACAAACACATCTCTTGTTTTGTTATTAATTGTTTTCTATATTTGATCTTGTATCTTCAATTTATGCATGGTGTTCTTGTGTGAATTATCTGTTGAAAATCCTAAATAGATTGAAAAGACACGGGCATCTTATAAACCATGTAAATTGTTTGAATTGTATGTAATCCTCGATATTGAACATAGAACATACATAAAACAATAAGATTGAGATCATTTATTGAAAGAATCAACAAGATTTGCATATATTTTAATATAATATATTATCAATACGCATATTATCAAGTCAACAAAGTCATATATACATGTCAGCAAAACATACCGAAATGTTTGACAAAGAGTAGCTCCGATTACGACTCAATCAATGCGTTTGAAAGAACAGGCCTTGAAGATGCTGTGTGCAAAATATCATCTAAAAATGTCAACTATATATCGCAACAGGCAGTCTTGAACATCAAAGTGATCCGCTATGGGTAATGATCCGGTAATGGTAACTTGACTGTACTTGTGTCATGAACTTTAATCTCAGGTACAACATTCCTGTTACAAATCTCTTGTTCGATAAGTTCTTTCTTATGCTCATTCAGTTTTGGCTGTACACATGTATTTTCAGTCGGTTAATTTGCACTTATTTGAATGGTTCATGTAGTGTTACTATTCAGGTAACCTTTTTAACTAGTGCTGCATTCTGGGCTAAAGGCATGTGCATTAAACGTTGTCCCAGATTAGCCTGTGAATTCCGCATAGGCTAATCAGGGACGACACTTTCCGCCTAGAATGGATTTTCTCCTAGTAGAGACTTTCTTAAAATGGAAAATTGCATAAAAGCGGCAAGTGTTGTCTCTGTTTACTGCACAGGCTTTCTGGGAAACACTTTAGGCACATGCAGAAAGCCCAGTTTTCTCAGAACGAGGCTCATTTTTTTTCCAGATCCCAGAAGCAAAGGCTGTGAAGCTGCTCCCGCCGACCCGTATCATGTTGCGTGTGACCCCAGAAGGCAACACGCTGATCGTGAACGAGGACGGGTCCGAGACGCTGGCGAGGCACGCTGGTCAGGTGATCTCCAACATGAGCAGCAGCGACGATGTCACACTCGCTGCAGTCAAGTCCATACTGCAGGATGCAGGTAAGTGTTGATTAGTTGCCCTGTCTATGATTTGATTCGATCTTTCTTAACTGTGCCCATGTTTCCATCAATCCATCAATTTTTCGTTTAAGGGTTGTGCAGACTGTGTTTTGTTTCTAAGTTTTATGTGTAAGATAAAGGTCCAAATGATGTTAATTCTGTGGTCTTTTTTATCCCTTGAAATGTTTATTTGATTGGGTAAGCTGCCCAGGCTCTTAAGGTAAATTTTGTATTTCCAACATTAAAAGGGATTCATTGATGTAGTTTTCTTAAATTTCTTGAAGATTACTGTCAGTGCTATTTAAATTAATTTGAATAATGGGCTTCCATTGGATAAAGGAAGTTATATGGATATCAGTGCTTTGAAATTCTGTCAATGTTGAAATTGCATTGATGCCATGGTGATTATGTGTTTCAGGTGCATTAGGCAGCAATGAGTTTGTAGTTCACACGTCGACAGTCACTCAGTCCCAGAGTGGTCCACAGCAGCCTGTCAGTCAGATCAAAGGTACGTACCATCGGAGTCTTGACTTGTGTATGGCAACATACCCTACATAATTGTGTTTGTTGTATATGTACTTTATATACCGCCCTGACAACACTGCATTTTAAATAAAAATATATATATATATATATGTATATCAATAATATTTGAATGATCAACTGGTAACATTTGTTCAGAAAAGTCATATTCATGTTTTTTCTTAGCTCTAACTTTTTGAAATACTTAAATATTTTCTGTACACAAAATTAATAATTGTGATACCAGGCTAATTTGACTTCTTAAGAAAGGTTTGCAGTTTGAAAATATTTGACTCACAATGCAATTTCTGAAGAAAAAAATGGCCAATGGCTTCTTGGATCCATATGACAGTTTGGACCCTTAATCAGTGTTTGCTCAAAGGAAACTTTTGATGTAAATTCATTTCCAGTTTTTGCCTAAGGGCATCAAAAAATGCAGTTATAACATAATCAGAATGTAAAGTAAAAACCACTATCATGCAAATTCTTGCATTTAAAAGTAGTAATGAATTCCAATATTAAGGATTTAGATAAAGCAGAATAGCAGTGGAAGGGGACGCCTACAATTTTATTGTCACACCCTTTTACAATATTTGCCCCCCCCCTTCCATTTTATGCCCGGCTATAAAAAAATATGTCCTGCCCTTTGTTTGTCCCTTTTTATGCCCCCTTTAAAAAAAAGGGGGTATATTGTTATTGGCCTGTCTGTCTGTCATTCTGTCCCAAAACTTTAACCTAGGTTAAAGTTTTGGTCATAACTTTTGCAATATTGATCATAGCAACTTGATATTTGGCATGCATGTGTATCTCATGGAGCTGCACATTTTGAGTTGTGAAAGGTCAAGGTCAGGGTCATCCTTCAAGGTCAAAGGTCAAAAATAAATAAATCAAAGCAGCGCAGTAGTTGGCATTGTGTTTCTGACAAACACATCTCTTGTTGATTTGTCAATGCTCTCAATACAGACTCATCTAATGTATTTATATTGGTTGTTGATGGTTTTATAGAGTAACAAACAGTATTACTTGGTATTAGCATCAACTTATTTTTGATAAGGAACAAACCTCTTTGAATTTATGCTGAAAAGATGCATGAAGATACCTAAGTGAAAAGAGCACAATTTATTACAAATGTTTAATTTTACCATATGACTATTTTTTAAGAAAGATTGAAGTTGCCCTGCCCTTTTCAAGGCCTCCCGCCCCTTTTTAGACCCCCCTGCTATCTTTTTAGTCTTTCTAAATCCCGTCCAAAATGCTCACCTAAGTAAATAGTGCAAGCTATATGTACGCCTCGCTATCTTTTTTAGTCTTTCTAAATCCCGTCCAAAATGCTCACCTCAGTAAAAAGTGCAAGCTATATGTAAGCCTCGCTCTGGGAAAATGGGGTTTTATGCATGTGCCTTAAGTGTCATCCCAGATTATCCTGTGCAGTCTGCACAGGCTAATCAGGGATGTCACTTTCCGCTTTTATGGTATATTTCATTTAAAGGAAGTCTCTGCTATAAAGCAAAAATCCAGTTAAGCCAGAATGTGTCGTCCCTGATTAGCCTGTGTGAATTGCACAGGCTTATCTGGGATGATACTTTACGCACATGCAATCAGGCCTGTTTTCTCAGAGCGAGGCTCATATAAATATTTTCAGCAGAGGAAAGGCTGCCAGACGTAATAGAGGCCGGTACAAGCACTCTGGAGGACGAGGAGGAGGAAGAAGAAGACGAGGACAGCGACACGTGGATGAACGAGTCCGATGAAGACGAGGACAATGGGTATGAGGATGGGGAGGGTGAGCCCAAGATGGAGGTCTACCACGGAGAGGACGGCACACAGAGACGGGTACCCACCCCCAGGCAGCACTTCAAGTGTAGCCAGTGCAACAAGATCTTCTATGGGCCACTCAAGTTTAAAAGTAAGAAAACTTTTGTAGAAACCTTCTGTACATGTATAGGAGCCGCGTTCAGGAAAACCTGTGTATTATGCATGTGCATAAAGTGTCGTCCAGATTAGCCTGTGCAGTCCGCTTTTGTGGTATTTTTTCACGACACTTTCTGCTTTTATGATGTCATCCCAGACCACCTGTGCAGTTCACATAGGCTAATCTGGGATGACACTTTACGCACATTCATTTACACCAATTCTTCCAAAACACAACTCATTATGTTTGTGATCCCTAATGCTATACTAGAGAAATGTTGTTTTTGCCCTGTCTTTCCGTCTTTCTGTCTGTTAGTCAGCCGGTACACTTGGTTTCCATTCAATACCTTGAGAACCATTCATTTTAGAGCTTTCATATTTCACATTTCTGTTGTCAAAAACTTCTCTTTATCTATGTTCTTTATTTAAGTACGTTATTAGAGCAGGTCAAGGTAAAACAAAATACAAGGTATTAGTTATGAAATACATTTATCCATTGCGCAAATCTTTGCCTTTTTAAGTCATGTGCTAAAAACAGTAAAGTAAATTGTTATTCAATGTTATACCTTTTATTTAGTTAAGACAAACACATGTGTCTTCTGGCTGTCTGTTCAAAACTTAATGCTTCAGTTATTTTTTAAATATATTTTCATAAGAAATGTGTAGGTTTAATAATAATATGTCAGTTATATGTATGTAAAATGTTGTGTATCCAATTATTTTAATGGCAGATTCATTAACTACTGTATAAGTGGTAAAGTTAGCGAAGTGGAAATATTTGCGAATTTCGCAAACGCAATAAATTCGCTAACTTTTCTGCCAGCCAAAATTGCGCCGCCATTGAGGTAGAAATTTACGTTGAATTGTTTATCTAAGCCGAAAAGATGTACGATTACACCTTTGTTTTGTTTTCACACACGCCATTTTCCTTTGTCTCTATGACCGGTTCTGACCGGTGTTGATGCGTATTAATTGTTTGTGTTGCATAATACAGTGAGGTACTGACCCACAGTCTGCTGTTTAAAGAGTTAACAATCTAAGTTAAGTGACAAACTTGATCGCAGATTTGATTCAGAAACAATGGTCCGACGCGATAAACATTTTCACANTAGGTTAACTATAGTATTCTAGTAGTGATCTATCAGCACACACACACAGGAGAACTGCCCTATCTGTAGGTGTACAAAAGTATTCTTGTAGTGATCCATCAGCGCACACACACACAGGAGAACTGCCCTATCTGTAGGTGTACAATAGTATTCTTGTAGTAATCCATCAGCACACACACACAGGCGAACTGCCCTATCTGTAGGTGTACAATAGTATTCTAGTAGTGATCTATCAGCACACACACACAGGAGAACTGCCCTATCTGTAGGTGTACAATAGTATTCTTGTAGTGATCCATCAGCGCACACACACAGGCGAACTGCCCTATCTGTAGGTGTACAATAGTATTCTTGTAGTGATCCATCAGCACACACACAGAAGAACTGCCCTATCTGTAGGTGTACAATAGTATTCTAGTAGTGATCCATTAGCACACACACAGGAGAACTGCCCTATCTGTAGGTTAACTATAGTAGTCTAGTAGTGATCCATCAGCACACACACAGAAGAACTGCCCTATCTGTAGGTGTACAATAGTATTTTAGTTTTCTTGTGATGATCAAAAAGCAATTCACTTTACATTACAGAATAATGATAACTACATGTGAGACTCGTTCTGGTAAAACTGGGCTTAATGCATGTGCTTAAAGTGTTGTCCCAGATTAGCCTTAGCAGTCTGCACAGGCTTATCAGGGATGACACTTGCATCTTTTATTGAATGTTTCGTTTAAAGGATGTCTCTTCTTAGTGAAAATACAGTTAACCCTTTGAGCGCTGGAACCAAATTTTCAAGGCCTTTGCAAACAGTTTGGATCCAGATGAGACGCCACAGAATGTGGCGTCTCATCAGGATCCAAACTGTTTGCTATTCTGATAGTATTCTTTGAAAAAAATCAAAGAAAATGCCTATTTCAGAAATTCAGCAGACGACATTTTAGCAGACGACAAATTTCCCAGCATGCAAAGGGTTAAGGTGGAAAATGTCCCTGAATAGCCTGAATTTCCCCACAACAAGGCTCATATGGAACAACAATTGTTCTGTAATGTAAAGTGAATTGCTGTTTTATTTTAAATACATCAAGTTGGTTTGAAGTTACTCTGATTTTGTGGTTGAAATAAAATGTAACTGGCTAGAATAGCTGCATTGTCAGGAGTCAAGATTTTTCCTATTGTCTCGTTAGTTTTTAGGTGCATTGCATATTTATAAATATATTCAATATAGATTTATAAACAAAGAACATTAATTTGTAAACTTAATGCTACATTTTTTTTACATTTCTGATGTGATAAGTACTTTAGTGGAATTCTTACTCACCAATTTCAGGTGCAGCCTGTGTGGACGTCGTTGTCCAAGCAAGATTGCTCTCAAGTCCCATCTGAAGTGTCATGACGGACAGGGGGGCGGTTTTCCCGCACAGTGTGACATCTGCCAGAGGATGTTCTCTCGCAAGCATCTCATGGAGAGACACAAAATGCACAAGCACACCAACCACCAGACAGAGTTCAAATGCACTGAATGCTCCAAAACGTTTGGACATCAAAGTAAATACATCGCTTCATATAACAGGGATTATAGGAATGCTCTTTGTCGGTCCTGTCTGTTGGTAACATTTTCCATGCCCTTTGAAAGATTTGAGCCTCGTTCTGGGAAAGCGGGAATAAATGCATGTATGTAAAGTGTGGTCCCAGATTAGCCTTTGCTGTCCTTACAGATTAATAAGCGATGACACTTGCAACTTTTATTGATTTTTTTTGCCCCCCTTCGAAGAAGAGGGGGTATATTGCTTTGCACATGTCGGTCTGTCGGTCTGTCTGTCGGTCTGTCCACCAGATGGTTTCCAGATGATAACTCAAGAACGCTTAGGCCTAGGATCATTAAACTTCATAGGAATATTGATCATGACTCGCAGATGACCCCTATTTATTTTGAGGTCACTAGGTCAAAGGTCACAGGTCAAGGTCACAGTTACTGGAAATAGGAAAATGGTTTCCGGATGATAACTCAAGAACGCTTACGCCTGGGATCATGAAACTTCATAGGGACATTGGTCATGACCGGCAG